>MU131093.1:0-27304 GCA_015039435.1 Imleria badia
ATTATACTAGCTTCTTGATTTGGATGCAGAGGGCATTGATGATCTGGACTTGCATGTAGAAGATGTCTAATTAGCAGAGTAGTAGTATTTCTTTTCCTCATACTTAGCCGACGCTTCCAGCCAATAAGCATTGATTATTCCTGCTACGGTAGTAGTGGGTTCTGTCGTCCCCCCCCCCTTGGCCATTTTGCGGGTAAACGCAGGTTGCTACCCAAACTATTTGTGTATGTTTGCCCGTTGCTATTTGTGCGTGCTTGCTCTATTGTTCTCGCCTTTTGTCGTCTAACTGTCTCAGATATCGTTTGCGATCTCCCTCTCTTCCTGATCGTTTAGCTTTCCGTCGCCCCAGGTGAGTGTCGTATCTGCTCGCCCCGGTGTGATCTCATATGTTTTTAGTCTTGTCGTGTTTTCCGTCATCTCATATCCTTGGTGCTGTTATGCATTGTTCTCAGGCGTCGATAGGCGCGGATTCTTTCACAAATGTTCGTTCTTCCTCTGACGTGGCCGTAAGTCCGTCGAGGGTTGCCGCGCGTCTTTCTCGGCGTGATGACGTCGATGATGGTGTCGGTTCTGATGCTGATCAACGTCTGCTTGCGGACCTCCGGTGTGTCGCAAACCGTCGTCGTGTATTCTTGTTTGAGGGCGATGCTGTGATGCTGCGTCAATTATGTGCTGAGCATGGGATGGATCCCCAGTCCTCTGATGATGTCCGTTGTTGTTTCCATTGGTTAGTCAAGCACTTGTTTTCCGGCGATTGCGCTTGACGTGTTGACACGAATGATGCTCTCTCAGAATCGGATCTACGTCCTGCTTGTTTATCTGTCTCCATCGACAAACATTCGCCCGCTCTCGTTACAACTTACTTGATACAATCTGTGTTGTCACGCGTTTCATTTTATTCAACTGATATGTTGTCGGAGATCGTTAATGTCCTCTCGCCTGATTCTGTGGATGGCTCTGAAGATCGAAGGATTCTTGCGACTCGTTTGCGCGGTATACAATCAACCATTGGAACTGAGCCAGTTGCAGAAGATCCGCTGGTCATGTTTACTGGATTTGAACGTCTTTCCAACCAAGCACTTAACAGCCTGTGTGAACCTCATGGTTTGCCGTTCACTCGTGATTCTGATAAGATGCGCGACGCCCTTATGTTACATTTGACCAGGGGCAAATGCACTCTGCTCGAGCATCCAAGTCATCGTCTGACAGGTTGCGCCTCTATTATACGTCGGTTTTCGTGCAATCATCGTATCTAGGATGCTGAGGAACTCCAGGTTGTGGTGATATCTTATTTAATCACTCGTTTGAAACTTTGTCCTTTGCAGAGACTCGCGCGTCTGTATGATATTCCGATTGAGGTTGACTCTTCGTTGAACAGGGTTCGGCGTGCGATCAAGCTATTCGTCAAACGGCTGCGTACCCAGTTGGTATCTCGTGCTTATGATCGGACCCTCGCCTCTCAACGGGCTGTTTGGCCTAAAGTTGTTTCTAATGAACGTAAGATTGAGGTGTTGAAGAAGTTTGTCAACGAGACGTCTTCCAATGCCTTGCGTGAATTCGTATGCACGTCTTGCAATGGTAAACGTCGCCTAATGCTGCGACAGGAAGTTCCTTTAGACGAGATGGATCTAAATCTGCTGCGACGTCCCGACTGGCGTCTTGTCCAAGGTTGTGTCGTCTGAGGATCGAAGGATTCTTGCGACTCGTTTGCGCGGTATGCAATCGACCATCGGAACCGAGCCAGTTGCTGATGATCCGCTTCCGTCATCCGTACTACTAGTAGTGCTGCCTGCAAGATAATATTTCACACGGCGGCTTATGTTTTGCCTGAAAGAGAATCCCGTAGCGGGTGTTGCCACGGATGTGGCCTTTCGTAGGTTATATAATTTTCACCATTGACCTCTGGCACTGCTCGCGGTCAGTTCATCTGTGTTCATGGGAAAGTTTACCGGTGCACGTTCCCTGAATGTTGCAAACGTTCACTGACCGACAGAACACTGATACGATGAGCTTCGAGTCGAACCAATATGCTACGAACGACAGTGCAAGAAAAGCGTAGGCGGGGAAAAAAACCCTCGAACTCGACGTGGCTAACCGCTACGACGCGCTGATACCGGCAAGCTCGTTCTTAGTAAAATTAATAATCTCCTCGCTTGAAGGACGTGTTCGAGCGATATCAACGGTGGACCAACACCGTTGGATGAACGCCCATCGACGCTCTGTGACTAGCGTACCGCTAGGCCGCGTTGGCGTGATCCCTCTCGAGACCGCATGTATGACTTGCATTTCGCGCGTGTAGTAATGGTAGGGCACCTTGCCACTCAGAATCTGTTCGTCGTGTCATGCACTTTAGCTCGTGCGGTTCGGACGGGTGGGAGGCACCACGGACCTGTAGCATGACGCCCCCAAACGAGTACACGTCGCTTTCCGTCGTTGGTAACACATGTGATACCTCTTCTTCATGCTGGTTTTCGGGCATTCTGAGGTCGAGTAACTCGGGTGCCATCCACCGTATGGTGCCCCGTTCATGAAACGACGTGGCGAACGTCGATCCTCCAAGTTCTGTCAAGAGTGTCGATAGCCCAAAATCGGCGATATAGGCACATCCGTTCTCGCGAATGAGGATGTTCGCCTGAATGATTCGCATGTTTACACGGGAACGCGATCGTGAGTAAATGACACCACATACCCCGGTTAAGTCGCCGTGTACGACAAAACATGAATGTACTGCAAAGGATGCCACCTCAGATCGACCGTAGTAGAGATCTAACTAAATCTCGTGCACTCACAGTACTGTAGACCAGAAGAAACATTGTTGAGCTGATGGAACTGGCATCAGGTCTCTTTCCAGAACGAGGTCCCAAAAATCCACACCAGACGAAGGGCCTCCAACACCGGAAGACGACCATGACAATCCTTGAGGTAAGACGTCAAAGTGCCGTTTTCCGCCCAGGGGCACACCATGGCAGGAAACCGACCAAAGTTCATGGTAGTTCCGAGGAGCGGTAAAACATTGTCATGCTCGAGGTCCAGCCACACTTTGATTTCCCGACGAAGTCGCTGCGAAAATTGCAGCATCAGTCGGTCATAGATCAAGAAACTGGTACATTGAAGAATGAACTATGCATTACTTTTTGTTTCTTGGCAAGGTCACTGTCTTCACCAGAGTAAGTCTTTATGGCTTTGATAGCAACCTATGGTACAGTACTTGTTAGTTGGATTGTCGACCATATAAGAGTACGCACTTTGACGGGCATTGCGGTCGTTTTCAACGTCCCTCTGTAGATGTCTGCGAAACCCCCAGACGCAACTGGATCATGTCCTTCCCGAACCACCTGGCTGGTAAGATCGCTCGGGAAGCTTCCTCTGTGACGATTGGTGAGTTGACAAACAGTGAGGTATTTGGTGGCTTACTCGTCATTCTCATCCACTGTGACAGTTGGCTTGGAATACCGTGAGTAAGTCAAATTGTATGCCGTATGTCGCCCACCGTAGTCGTGCGTATTCTTGCCCTGAGCCCCATGAGCGCGTTTCGGAGACTCCGCGGCGGACTGATAAAGGCCATGTCCTCGTCAACAGCACCGATCTTTACCAGGAGTACGGCTATTTCGTCCTCCCTCAGACCATATTCACGAAGTTTTTGAGCCCTGCCTCGAGTAGAGTCCAAGCGTGGACGAAGGCCCACTGAATCCAGCGACTTCTGGAACAGTTCCGTTACCCAGCTAACCCTCTCCTGCGTAAAAGCTACCCCACAACCATGGGCGATTAAAAGATCGTGGATCACCTGCATAGAGACATGATACCGGTCACGGAACTCTCGCTTTGCGGTGATGCAAGCATGACCGACAACGTGGATGCCACATTCTGTGAAGTGGGAATGGTTGTATAGCCACCAATCTTCCATGCTTTCTTCATGTTCCAGATGTGTGATGACAAGGGCAGTGGGGACTTTCTTGTGGCAGAGGAAGTCGTGGAACAGCAGGTAATTTTGTTGCATCAAAGCAGTGATCCTACCTCTCCGTATACAGAAGACCAGGAGGTTGATCCCCGTGTCGTCTGACAAGTATCTAACAAGGCGATATGCCTTGTAAATAGAGCCGATCAAATGATCGGGGTCCCTTAGTGACTGGGGCTCGAAGAAACCGATAGTGTCAAATAAACGAAAATTTCGCCCTTGGATAGTGACGTCGTAAGGTCTAGCGTCCAGAGTGCAAGGCGAGGCGCCGGCTGAAGTCCTTGCTACGTCGTGGTCTAAACCCAAAATGAGATTTATGACTGAGCTTTTGCCAGCGCCTGATTCTCCGAAGAGGACAACGTTGAATCGGGGCTGAATCTGCTGAGGCTCGCTAGCCAGCGACATTACCTGAGAGACGACACAAGGGTGGAGTCAGTCTTTGGTCGCTATACACTGTGGGCCGAGGTATTCAGTGTATGCTGACCTTGATGGAACGAGCGAAGCGATAGGCTGTGGGAAAACTCGAACCCGTGACGAACGCGACGCGCCCAGTCTTTCTCCCGACTCCCTATGCCACGCCCAACGTACGCACCCTCTTCCAATGTTCACGGCGCTCCAGCTCATCCAAACCCACAGCATTCGCGTCGAATTTACAAAGGAACACGACAACTACCTCGTCAAATACCTCGCCACATACTGTCCCTCCAGAGACGGCCGCAGGGGCCAAAAAATCTTTCAACGGCTCGTCGACAACGTCCGTCCCTCCTCCCTTGTTGTTGTGCGCCTGATCTCACCGCTGTTGTAGGAACAGAACCGGTGGCCGTGGTCTGTACACCATACGTGGCAGTCATGGCGGGAACGCTATGTCAAGCACACGGAGCACTTTGACGCGCTCATTGTCATTTATCAGAAGAAACACAAGTCCAAGCGGAAGCGGGATGGGGAGCCTGTGTCCATCGAGATGCTCGCGCCGAATGCAAAGCGTGTCAGACTCGAGGAGGAAGAAGAGGAAGAGGAAGAGGAGGGGCCGAGTAGGTACGTCCACGTCTCGTATGGGGTGATGACCTCGAATTGACTATGGCCTAGTGAGACACGCGTAGCTACGCAACACGAAAACGCAAGCGCGTCGCGATCGAAACCAATGTCCAAAGCCTCCAAATACCCTCGCGAACCCCCCGAAACGCCATCGCCGCCACCGAATTCGACGCGCGAACCCGAACCCACGAGTGCACGTCGTACCGGCCCCACCGTCTCCTCACCGCGTTCCAATGCCAACGCCAGTCCGAGCGCGGCCAGAAAGTCCACCGTCGACCCCACGAGTGCACGTCGCACCGGTCCCGCCGCCTCGTCACCACGTTCCAACGCCAACCCCAGTCCGAGCGCGACCAAAAAATCCACCGTCGACCCACCAGCGCTCCATCCCCGACGCGATACGCTCGAAATCCCATCCCCGTCGCCCGACCGACACGCCTTGCCCCTGACGAACGGACACCCCGAGGCATCCAGCCCGCCGCGTCATGTGAAGCGTATCAAGGTGCGACTTGGTACGCCGGAGGACGTGTTTGCTTCGGAGCCGTCATCGCCTGAGAGGGATGGTGTCGTTGGCGTTCAAGGTTCTCCGTCACAAACTCGATCGGGTCCATCTGCACCTTGGGGTGTCGAGGGTGCCCCTGTTGGTGCTTCTGTATACCCGCGTGCGCCGCCGCGTGTCGTGGACTCGCTTCATGGGCAAGTCTTGGTCGATCGAGAGGGCCATGTACCGCGTGCGTTTCCTCGCGAAGAGAAAGATGCCGCTGAAGAAGAGGACGGGGAAGACAAGGTACAATGGCCTCCCGCTCGTGGTCATACCGCCAAAGAACGGCGCGCGAGTGGACCAGACGTCGAGGTCGACGCCCATCACGCATTTAGTCAGCTACAACCCCGGCCTTGGCCCGAGGCTCCTCGGGAGACCGGGGAGCTTGGCGAACGACAACAGCCGGTCGATGGGTCGCCGGTTGATCGACGCACCGTCGCAGCTCTGTTTTCTGGCCAGGTCCCTCAGGTAGAGGGCGAACAACGCGAGAATGGCGCGTCCCCGGTCAAGCGCGTCGTCACAACTACACCCCCATCAGATCCGTTCTCTCGTCATATCCAAAAGTCCCGTTCCAAAGAATTCAAATTCCCTGCGCCGCGTGCGTCGACGCGGTCTCCTTTCCGACCTGAGGAGACGCGCCCTCGCCCTCCCCAAGCACGGTCACCATCACCAACACGGACAAAAGCAGCGCGTCATCCAGCACTGAATCGAATCCGACGACAAACTATTGGTCATGGGAATGGAAACGTAAATGGGCACGAACACGGACACGGACAGGTGCCCAGCGTCGACCTCGTCGCACTGTCCCACTCATCCGTGTCTGCACGATCCAACTCGCACTCTTCTGCAGGTGCGCTGGTCCCCGCGCGGCCCTCGCGTTGGTCTCTGCCTGCGTTTGCAGCGACGCCCTGGGTATTCAACGAGCCAGACGGCGCGCCGATCGCTTCGGGATCGGCGGTGAGGTGGACCGCGCCCTCCCCCGCCTATGGCGAAATGTGGCAAGGCCCCGCGCGGACGTCGTCGCCTCGGTTCCTGTGGACGCCTTCCCCCGCGCGGTCCATCACGGGCGTCGTCAACGATCCCCGCTCGAGTTCGGAATCAAAGTCGCCCCCGGTGTCGCTCACGCCGCATCCGCCCGATGTGCACTTGACGGCGTCGCATGGCCTTGCGTCGATCCTCGCGCACATGTCCGCCAACCATGGGTTGGCGCTGGGCGTGGTGGAGGCGGTGTATAAGCGGGTGGGGAGTTTGAAGGAGGCGGATGAGGTGTTGAAGGGGATGAGGGAGGCTGCGGAGGGGTTTGGGGAGGGGGAGATTGAGAGGAGGGGGAGAATGGGGCGGGAGAGTGGGGTGCGGAATGGGGTGGGGCGTGGAAGAAAGGGGGAGGAAGCGCGGGGGGGTGGGAGTGGGAAGACGCGGTTGAGGTATGTGGTGGCGTCAGAGGACGGGGAGGGGTCCGAGTATTCGCCGCCAGAGACGAGTCGGGCGGCGTTGTGGAAGCGGCAGTCCGAGTCGGCGAGTTATAGCGAGGAGGGGAAGGAACGGGACGAAGAAGAGGCGGCGGTGGAGGAGGAGCTCTGGGAATCCGACGAGCACGAGGACTCTTCGCGACACGCTGACTTGGCGGAAGACGTAACGAGCCAAGAGGAGGACAGCGCGCAAGAGCCCCAAGAGGACGCGTGGGAGCAGCAGAGCGTGACAGATGCGTTGCTCGAGGACACACGATTCGCGCACGAGCTGGAGAGGAGGATAGGCAAGGGACGGTATCGCAGAGACATTGCAAGGCTTTTTGCATAGACGTCGCGCCATTACAATACGTACGCTAGCACAACATCTAATCTATTATCTACCCTCGTAGTATACATACACACCAAGAAACCCAAGATTGGACGGGGGACTACAAGACGCCGCCAGACATGCTGGCACGCGACTTTGTGCCCTCCTTGTCGCGCCATTTACTCTCGAAATAGATAAAGGTGACGACGATGTCGTCGAGGATGTGGAATCCCTCTGGGGGGACGAAGAGGGACGAGGTGTGTTTGCGGCGGAGACAAAAGCCGGATTGGGATTGGACAAAGGTGGCGACGTAGGACGATGAGGCGCGGTTGTAGCCGCGAAGGGGGACGAGCTGTGTTGGTGTGAGCACGGCGACGTCAGTTAGCGCCAGGGACGACCTCACCTGTGGACGCAAACCGTGGATTTGCCATTCGTAGACGTAGCCATCTACAGCTGTGAACCGTTCCGATCTGCGCCCGTCAGGCCGTGTAAAAAAGCAAGAAAAAAAAAACGACGGACGAGGTGTAGATGGAGCCCGACTTTAACATTTGGACGTCGCGGGTGCCGACGACGAGCTGGGCGGGGTCGAGCGGGTGGTCCGGCCACTCGATGACGCCGACCTGGAGCCGATCGCCGGTTGGATCTGTGCGTGTGACGGTGGTGGTGGCGCGGCTTCCGTTGCGCGGGCGGGCGTAGTGGGTCGTGTCGGACGAGTAGACGGGCACATTGACACTACCATCGACGTCGCCGACGACGCGAAAGTCGGTGTAGCGAGGGTCTTTTCTGGTCATGACGAGTCTGGAGGTCATTTTCAGGTGGAGACAGAGGGGCGCTTCTTCTTGGCGGTGGGCATGGCCAGCCACGATGTCAGCGCCGGGCGCGGGCGCGAGGTCAGGAGGGGAAGCCTGATTATGTCAGCTGTGAGTCCAGGGTCATCGATGGACGAACAGATGTACTCGTTTCCGCCGTTCCCAGCACCGCCAGAGGGCGTCACGATCGTGCCGTTTAGCACGTTCAGCCCCGCGGGGTATCAGCGCGACACAGACTCATCTGGCGACCCGATCGAGGTCGACGCGTGGGCGGGGATTCCGACCGTCAAGGTGCTCAACGAGTCAGAGGCATCGCAGAAACGCAAGTCTAAAAAGAAGCGAAAGACTGCGGGAAACGCCGTCGATGCAGAGGGCAGGCTCATCCCGTGGTGGAAAGAGTGGGAGGAGGGCGAGGCCTTGCGCGCCTTGAGCGAGCCCTCGTTTGACAGGTGCGTCTTGTTCCTGTGCTGTTTCACATCCGAGTCGAGCCCTTGACAGTCAGCTGAGCGTCGAGGACCGCTTGTGTCTCGCAGCAGACGATTTCAGAGTCGGGCGCACTTGGCCCGAGATTGCCCATGGCGTCAGGAACATGTGGGATCAGGTAGGCATCCTCATCGCTCTCTGCTCCGTGTATCAACCTCGTCTACAGTTTCGTCTCTACATCGGACTCATATCCAGCATTCCCGTGTACAAAAAGTTAAAAAACAAACCCAAAGGCCAGGTAGACGGTCCAAACAATGGTGAAGAAGCATCCGGCGAGGAAGAAGACGTCCCGCGAGCAGATCAGACCAAGGTGGTCATCGTCCAGGATTATCTCGAACAAAGCGCCCTTCCTGGAAAACAGCTCGAACCGAGCCCAGACAAGTCGACCCCAGAAGCGCAACGACTCCGTGCATTTTTAGATGACATGGAAAAGTCGGTCAAGGTGTTTCTGTCGTCCTACATGCGCGACACGGGCCTCATCTGGTGGGCCTCTTTCGTCTCACCGTTCGCGATCGTGGCTGACTAGTCGACAGGACGGACAAGAACTTGTTCATCGCACCCACCGTACTCCATTTCTTCCTTCGCTTCATGCTTCGAAATGGCGTCTTTGCCGATTTCAAAGATCACCTCGACAACCTCAAGCGAGCACTCTCCGTCGCTGCGTCCGCCCAAAAAGAATTACCACTCACCGCTAAACTCGGTCAAATCCTTCCCGGCCATTTCGACCTCGCCTGCAAGGAATGCTGGGGCACCAAAGGCAGCATGAGCGTCCAAATCTCAGCGATCCTCCCACCTGCAGACGTTGGTGACGCCCCGACCAACAATACCTCTCCCTTCAACGATACCACCTCTGCGTTTGAAACGGAGCTCAAGGAATACGACGTAGAAATCGTCCCGTCCGACGTCGTCTTGGATTCGATCACTGCGAGACAGGTCATGGAGGAGAACCTCGACACGGACTATGCCGTGCCTGTCACGACGATACCCATCGCGGGCGATCCATGGACGGCCGCGATACAGGCAGAAGAGTATACGACGGCCTCGTGGACGGACGTGTCTATCCCGTGGTTGATGCAGCTTCTCGGGCCGACGGTGTTTCCGCTGACGATGACGACGGGCGTCGTCGAATATTCGACGCGGCGCATTCGCGATGTGTTTGCGCCCAAGGTGGGTGGAGATAGGGACGAGACGTGGAAGGTGTCGGGTGTGGAGGAGGCGTTGGAGGAGCGGTTTTATAGGGTGGTGATGCGTCCGTGGGTGGGGAGTGAGGCTGAGGAGACGGTGGATTTTCCGAGGCCGGTGATCGTGCGTGGGGCCGAGAAGGACGCGTGGAACCCGTATCGCGACGACGTGACGATTTTGGTGGACGGGGAGGTGGCTGGACAGTTGGTGGCTGGGATGGGGCTTTGTGGAACCTGGGTGCAGATGCTGCCAAAGCAAGGGGACAAGAGCCACCCAAAGGGGTGTTATTGGTACATTGAGAGCTTGGTCGCGACATTTCCGAGCTACTATACAGAGGGGGAGATGGTCGGGGAGGTGTTGGGCGAAGAGGACGAGGACGTCTCATAGTCACTACTACTAGGGTTAGGATGAGATCACCCGAACCCTAACCATGATTCGGGGTTCGAAATTTCAGCCTCCACTTGTTCAAATCTTGTTCTTTCGCCATGGCCGACAGAGCGCCCAGCGTCGAACGCGACGACGGCGATCCGCTCTTTGTCAAAGACGGCCGCCCAGTCAAGTTTGTCTTTCATGAGAGCGTGAGACAAGGCCGGGGTCAGATCACGCGCGACGTCGAGGTACGTCCAATCCAACTCACCATAACACGTACTCACCCACCCACGCAGCGCCACGGGGGCAAAATCGTCACCCAAGAACAACGCGCCAACGTCCTCCTCGTCGACGAACAAGTCGACCTCGCATTTGTCCGCCGCCGCTACTACTCCTCCACCCAACTCTACCGTCTCTCGCTCTACGTCGAACCGAGGGGGTTCGTCCAAGCGTGTATCCGCGACGGGGATTATCGGCATGTAGGGCCTGCGAAGCAGGGGATGCCGGGGCGCGCGCCGGGGCCGTTGGGGTTGGGGAGGGGGTGAGTCAACGTCTACGTGCAGTGGTGAGGATTTGGCTGACGCGTGTCTTTTTTTTCTTTTTTTGGAGACGCGTTCCGTTTACGGAAGAGGATAGAAATAAATTGGCGTATTATATCGCGACGCGGTGTCCGACACGGGATGGACGCATGGGAAATAGTGCATACAAGGATCTCGTGCGGTTGGTGCGTCGTCTCTGCGCGTTCTTTCTTGGCGGGGGCATTGCTCATACGGTGGGTGACAGTCTCAAACAGACGACCCGAACTGGGCGTGGGCAAGACGCCATACGTTTCATTCGTGGCGGGAACATTACAAGATGAATACAGAAAAGATGGATGCGCGTATTGATTATTACCTGGCACAGTTGAAAGACGTCGGTCATCATTTTGGTCATGATCCGCGAAGGCATGATCACTTGAGACAAGAGGAGGAAGAGGAAGGACAGGACGACGAAGAGCAAGAGGAAGAACATAGGCAAGGGCGAGAGAGACGGGAGCATGAACGACGGGGACGGAGGCGTCCAGCGGTCGTGTTGGAAAGGCGGGCGCGTCACGAACAAGGGCTCATACCCTCTGACGATGAAGAGGGACAGGAGGAAGAAGTCGAAGAAGTCGCTATTCAAGAACTGCAACGCGTCAAGCGCCACCGTGTCCATGCGCAACACCACCGCGACGTGCAAGAGACGCAGGCAAAGCGCGCGCGCGTATCGGAGGCATCGGGCGTCGAAGCAGGTCGTGGTGACGGTAGCTCAGTGCACGAATCAGACACCGAGAAGGAAGAATCACAAAGCATCGAAGGTAGCGATCTATTTGGAGATCGCGCATACGAGGAAGAATCACGTCTCGACATCGACGACCCCCAAGAGTACGCGTTCATGTCTTGCAATGATGTTGGGTCCAATAAGCTCATGTTGACAGGTTCGATTTGCCGATGCCATATTCCCCAAGAGCCAGTCCGGTTCCTGAACAGGATGAACCACCGTTCTCTACCCAGGCAACATTGGTTGCGTCGCCTGTCGCTGCCGAAAAGGAACATACCCCGGCGCCAGCTCCAACACCAGCAAAGGTCGTCGAGCCCCAGGTACCTACGCCCAAACAGACGGTCCCGTCGAGTCCACAGCAGATGTTGGCCGCAACTCGGGAACGCGTCGTCGTGCAACGTCCGCGCGTGCGTGGTGCTTCTGCGCAACCGGGACCGTCCGTATCCAAGGAGTCGAGAACGCGAGGGAGCGGCGTCGCAGTGGCACCGTATCGGAATACTCGCGCACGGTCACGTTCGGTGGATCGCCAGCCCCAGCCTGAATCCGAGCGCCCGCGACAACGGGACGACGGGGGCAGTAGGGGAAAGGGGAAAGCGAGGGAGGAGGTGCTTGTTTCGATTGAAGAGGACGTGCAGGTCGAAGACGCGCCAAGGGATGCGTACGGTGAGGAAGCCGAGGAAGGGGCCGGGCCTGTTGTGGCGACGAGTGGCCCGTCGACGCGGGAAGCGTTCGAGGACGAGATGGCTGTGGAGGGATTGCTCGAGGAGAGCGTTGCGAGTGAGGTGGACGGGGAGGTGGACGGGGGGAGCGTGCACAGTGTGCACGACGAGGACGAGGACGAGGACGAGGAGGACGATGGGGATGGGGATGAGGATGAGGATATCGAGGTCATGCCCGAGTTGCCCCGGTTCCAAGAGATTGAGATTGAGAGCGGGCCGTCGGATTCGGATGATGCGGAGACACATGGGTCGTTGGTGCGGGGTGGAGGGAGGGAGGGGTCGGCCGGCAGGGTTAATTCGGACGCTGAGTCTGATCCGGGCGAAGAGCAAGTGCAAGTGCAAGACCAGGACCAAGATCAACACGTGGACTCGGAGGACGAGGACGAGGATGAGGATGAGGATGAGGATGAGGATGCGGAAGCGGATCGGATCGAACGCATGGCGAATGGGTCGCTTCACGCTGCACCGACGCCTCAGCCCCGGGTCACCCGCTCGATGGCGGCAACGCAACCGCACACCCAAACCCAGACGGAGACGCATACCCAAACGTTTAGTCCTCGACGGACACGATCGGGAAACCAGCCACGTGCGGGAACGCTACCGAGCGAATTTCCGAGTCCGGGGACGAAAGCGAGGGCGGTCGTCGATCGGTTGCATGAGGAGGAGAAGAGAATGCCGTATGTGCCTCCGTCGGGGAGTCGTGCGGACAAGGTGGTGAGGGGGAAAGGGAGAGGGAGGCGGGGATGATGGGGAATAAGGATGCTAGTGGAGATAGGAATGGGAATGCAGTAGTATGTACATTGTAGTGGGGTTAATCGTTGCCGGTCCGAGCCGCCGAGGTATTTACTGTTGTTTGTACATAAGCTATTCCAAATTAGCTGTTTAACGGTTTACCACCAAATCCTGTACTAACCAAGATGAGTTCATGTTCGTTCAGCACACCATTGGAATATATTGTTACCCACGTGTTTCTTCCTGTCGACCTCCCCAAATACAACGATTACAAGTCTCTAGAGAGGGACCATTCACTAGCTCGTGCAGTATGCGCTGCTGCCCATGCTTATGGTACATACATCCCTGGGACCACTGAGCAAGCTCGGTGGGATCGCGTTACGAAAATGCTGGACAACTTGCAAGCCTCAGTCCAATCTGAGTATCTGGAAAAAGATCATATTATATCCCAGCTGCGCGGAATGGGAACAGGAGGTACGGTCACAGGTTCTCTGTTGATCCCTGCTGATAACATTTTGTAGATATCCTTGCGTTCTTCATCCAATCTCAAAATGCTGCGATTATCCTCACGAGGCGGAAGAACTGCACGTTGTACGAGTCATTCGAAGTGTCCCCGAGCAGTGACGCTGCAGAGAGAACAGCGGGGTCTATAATATGCTCGTATCCTCGGTCGGCCGTCGAGACGCCGAACGAGGTGTTTGACGACGCCAACTTCCAACTCGAGTTCGCCAGTTTTCTCTCTCACCCAGGCGCTGTTGACTCGGATATTCTTACACCCCCTCCCGCACACTCGCAGTGGATTGCTGCACTTTTGACTGGCATCATACGCAGTGTCGGTCGCACTGCTGACGTTCCTCGCATCACCAAACGTGTACGCGCCCACGTCAGCCTGTCACGGAGCAGCTACGATGACCAGATGTGGGACACATCATTCAGCCGGCCGCGGGGCTATCCTGGTGATCTCGCTGGGAATGATTGGTGTCGCTCGTCTCTCTGGCTTCTCGTCAAGGTCGCAATCCAGATGTCCGTTGATCGATCTCCTCTCGGACGTGCCTCGTACAAAGAATCCATGTTGTTCGTCATATGCACGCTTGCAGGGGACGCAGACGTTACAGAGCTTTCCAGCGATCTACTTCATTTGATGTCATCTAAAATTCTCCGACGTTTAAGCAAGCTTGGGTCCTCTGCCCCCGACTGGCTCTCCGAAGTGGCGCTGAAGACATGTACTCGTCTTCGAGAGATCCTTGACGACAGGTGGATGCCACTGAACACCCGCCCATCCCCATTCAGGAATCCCTCGCAGGATGAACTTATCAGAGACACACAGCTCTCGCTCCTGGACAGCCGTGAATACATTCGCAGTGCTCTCGCGGATCCTGGCCATAAACCTGACAGTACTCCCTTCCATCCCTTCCATCTTCGCCGCGGCACTATCGAGGACTTCTTGTCTTTGGACGCGACCTTCTTTGAGGAGGCGTGTGATGACGACCTTGATATGACTCTCTATGATGTCGAGCAATCGGTCGAGCAGGGCATCGATGGTTGGCTTGCCTGCGTTACGAATGTGGACGAAGCATGCGCGCAGGTCGAGATCTTGATGGATAGATATATGATGACTGCTAGCCAGCGCCGGAAGCTGAATCCAGAAGATACTTCCATAACGTTGTTGACGGCGCTGGAGCTGTTTGTCACACTCGACAAGCTACTCGTGAAGGAGATTCCTATGCTCGCCGACTATTCGCCTGAAATCCCGATGGCTTTCCTCAAAAAACTACTCTTGCGCAAGGCTGCCAGCCTCCATCGTCTTTCCTGCGCATACCAGTACCTCTCTGCGCGCCACTCTCAATCACATCCGGGATGGTCCGTATTTTCGGATCCATTCACCTCAGACAGTTTCCCCGTCCGTTATTATGACCAATCGCTGCATCTTCAGCATCTCAAAGCTCGTATCGAACAAGACGCGCTTGTCAGTGCACATGCCGGCCTACAGGGGGAAAGGGAAAGTCTCACAGGCACTGACGATGAATACCCCGAGCGACGAGCAGAGGGTGAAGAGGTTTCCCAGTCGCCATTGCCCGCGTCTCCATTACAAGCCAAGGCTGTTGTATTCGAACTGCAATGTCCGGCGTCCCTTCGTATCTGGCGTTCTGCTGCACCCCGCTTCTTGTTTTATTTCTATAAATTCCTTCCTGAAGATAACTTTCTCGATCCAGAGGAAGTAGACAATTTGCTTGTGCTTGATCCTGAGCTACAACGTTACTTTATCGAGTGCCAAGGACCGCGCCTCTTCATCCAGATCCACTGCGTCTATTGTCATCCAGATTCTTCAGAGAATTCGCAATCTCCACTCAATAACCCAACATTACATTATGCGATCCAACATCCCTCTCGGTACGAGCCAACAGCCCTAGGTCTTTCAAGATGGATGTCAATACAGTATCATGAGGTTCCTTGGCTCGAGTTTCCTGAGTCCCTTTTCATCTCTAACACCGAGTACCGCGATAATATAACATCCTTCCACCTTCAATACCAACTTAAAAGACATAGCGAGTGCATCTCATGCAGAGACTTGGCAAAATACGTGATTCATACCTCTCACACTCCCAACGACGTCCTGTCTGCTCAAGCGGACTGTCCTGCGGATCTTTCCCTTGATGAGTTCATTACGTTTGCGCACTTACGGAGCGGTGGCTCGCTCCAATGGGTCAACATCCTGCGGGGGCTGCGTAGTAGGACTCTCAACTTTCGTCGTCACCAAGTTCATTTCCTCCTCGCACAGGCAGCCTTTCAAGTCGGACCTCTCGATCTGAATACAGGAGAGTGGATCTGGCATCAAG
The DNA here is from genome assembly GCA_015039435.1 of Imleria badia. NCBI lineage: Eukaryota > Fungi > Basidiomycota > Agaricomycetes > Boletales > Boletaceae > Imleria > Imleria badia. The sequence goes on from MU131093.1 coordinate 15,735, forward strand.
AGCTTCAAGACTCGTCCTTTTGTAATGCCCTTCTGGACGAGCTCCACGATTTGTTTGTGGATGCTGGTACTTGCTCGTTCGATGGGCTGATGATGGGCACCATTTCTTTGTTGCTCACTCGGGTGCTTGAGGCGAGCCCCAGCGAAGCCGTCTCTGAGCGAGCCATCGAGCTTCTTCGGAGCGTACGCAGAAAGACCTTCGACTGGGTGCAAGACTTATCGTACAACCTGGAGAAGGCGCCTATGAATAAAGAACGCGGAAATCTCTTGCGGGACATGGCTGCTGCCTGTCGAAGCACGTTTGACGTTGGCCCTGCTACTCTCGGAAAGCTTTTGCGTTCCACAGAGGATGTCGATGCTCTACTTTCCTGCTCCTTCTTTATTCGTGCACTCCGTCCAGAATGTATGTCTAATTTCCGAATGCTAGTACCCTCAGGACTATGCTAAACTCTTTAGTTGTCCACGACGAATATTCACGGCTGCTCCTTGAACGAGACCGTCGTCTCTCTGTTGTTCTGGAGTGGAACTTGAGGGATGCAATCCTCGCCGATCCATCAAATTATGGCGTTGACCTTGCGGTCAGCAGGATGTTCGCTAGCTATCGGCCAGGTGCAGATAAATGGGAGCCATTGCAGTATCCAAATGCTCGTTGGCTTACATGCAAAGCTGAAGCCACCGCAGACCAACCAGTGCACATTAACCTGCTCGATGGGGCGCTTCGGGTGGATGGTCAACCATTAGGTGGATTGCCGCGCGAGATTATGGAGTCTCTCGAATCGAAAAAAATCTTTCGCGATGTGCGTACATTCTGTCATTGACAACTGTGCCTACATAACTATCATCTGCAGCAAGGCTTCTTTGTCATACCATCCAATCTCCCAGGGATGGATTTCAGGACCATAGCCGGGATGTCCAAACACAAGGTGAGTGTACTAGGGCTACGTGACATAATCATGATGGTTCAAATACATGCAGGTACACTTTTCGCTGCAAGGTCACCGGCACCATCTGGCGATTCGAGCACAGTGCGATCAAACGGGCGATATTCTCGAACTTATTCCTTCAAGCGTATTGCGGAAAGATCTCCCGCCAGCACTCATCATGGATCATGTTCATTGGTTGAACCTTTCCACAAAGATCATCGAGATACGCCCTCTCGCGCTGCTTTGGGAACAATCGTCGGAGAACTGGAGGATTGATTGTGCATCTGGCCAATATCGCATGCACAAGGGTCGTGAGACCCTCGTGGACATCCGAAGCCCAACCTGGGAAATGGCTTCGAAGTGTTTCGAGTGTCTGAACGGTGGTGTCGACGAGCTTCTTGATGATGAGACCCAACTCAACGATCTCATGATCACCGTGTTCCCCGTCAACTCGCCTCGATCTTCTCAACCAGTGCCCCGATTGTCTGTCACTTTGCCGCGCTACAGCTTATCCTTTTATGTCAACGAAACGGAAGAACTTGAGTCTCATGACTTCAAAGATATGGTTTACGCCGAGGATCAATGCATCGGGGCATTGTTCGGTTTAGAAAACCTCCTTGTTCTCCGGCAGAGAACTCACTTGGCGGAAGAGCTTATCTCCAAGCGTATCCTCATACCGAATGGCTCTCTCGAAAAACGTGGCGATCATCAGGTTCGAGTTTGTGACCTTCTACAAGCTTCACATGATGAACCATCATATCACACCTACAATGTGGATACCGAAATTGGTTGCTTGATAGCGAATGGCGGTTTGACGAGCGTGAAATATCTCGCTCATTTGCATGCCATGACTAGTTACCATCGACCCGATCCATTGACAGGCAAAACGGGTGCTCAGGCAGCACTTTGTCTCTTACAGTCGGCTGGGTGTCGGTCATTTATGAAACTAGAACCTATTGGCGATGCCCATCTATATGGACTTCGGGATTCGACGAGATACCCTCAAATCCGCGCCGCGTACAAGGAAATCTACAAGAGATATCGCTCGGATGGCGATACGCATGTCCAAGATGTTATTGCATCAGAGAAGCGTGCTGCCCGGCGAGCTGCTTATCTATTTCCGTGGAATTCTACCTCTCCGGAAGATTACGAAGATTTGGACTGCTCCACTCCAGACGAGTCAGACTTAGAACTTGAAGATGTCGTCTCTGCTGCAGCATCTGCAATTCACCGCTGGTCCTTCGATGTATCCACAATGAACACCATATTGACCCTTTGGGTGGAACTATGGAGTGGCAACGAAGTTCGTATGGATACTGTTTCATAATTCTCACTGCCTGACGGTCCGAGAGTGCAGTCAATCCCCGATTTTGCTCATGCAGTAATCATCAAGGTACACAACATCCTGGAGGAGAGAGAAGGGACTAGTCTGCGATTTAAGCTGCTATTCCTCCTTCCGACAATGGCATACTGTTCACCATCCCATCAGGCTGCCTTCCTTTCAATGCTTGTAGCATTCGCTCAACAGGCGCAGTACCATTTGGGCAATTCACTGATACATTGCGACTGCGAAATTTCGGATGGATATCGTCCCACTGAAGAAGTCGTATGGCATCATGTTCACTGGTGTCAGCTCAAGAAGCAGTGCATGCATCGGGACTCGGAGAAGCATCACGATACTGTCGATGCTGTTGTAAAACGCTTGCTCAAGGATTGGCCATCGGATATCCCATTGACCAACTCGTATTCTCGCTGTTGGGACGTGGCAAGTTTGACAGTCAGCCTCCAACCATTGTTCTCTAGCTGTTACCGCAACTTGAATTTCAAGGAACACCTGATGCGCGTTCTCGCAGAGCCTGGACTACCCACTCCTCCGCGCCTGGCCTCGTCTCTACAACATGTCTTCAATGAGCGTGTTCCGTTGCAGATTACTCTCGATCAATTGTTTTTCGAGAGACCGGCACCCGAACTACCGCCTCGTAGCACCTTCCTGCACAACACCCCCAAGGGTAAAAGGACACCGTCAGATGACATCCCCGCACTGGATCAACTTTTCTCGTCCCTTCGGACCAACCGCTCATTTCAACGAGAATACCTTGCTCGCTTAGACATCAGCGCACAACGTGTACGGAAGGAATCTCAAATGCCTGTCAGAGAGGTGGGGGAAGATCTCATTGAGGCACTTGAGGAGCACTATGCCAAATGCAGAGTAGAGTACATGAACGGTTTGGAAACCCTTAAGCAGGTTCTGTGTCCAACGACCGATCCGCACGAACTGCCAGCCCCCGAACGATTTGGTCAATGGCCACCGATCACAGCGGATGTCCTCTTGCGATATCTCGCATCTACCTCGCGAATCAAACTCCCCGGACGGTGGAAGGAATGCTTGATATCGCTAGCTCTGCTCCTTTTGAACCTCCAGCGTGCTCGGAGAATGTTACGATATGTCCTGGACGGTCTCGGAGAAGAATTTTCGAGGGAACTGGAAAATGAGGGATGCGATGGGTGGAATGCTGAAGAGCACCCAGATTGGCTATTAATCCAGGTCTGTTTCTTGTCCGAGCACGTGCTTCTACTATCATCATTGATGCCTGGCTGTCAGATTCAAGGGAACTTTCTCATTCGTCGCGCTCAGGCAGAAGCTGCCACGGAATTGATATCTCCGCAGTCCGGGGGAAACACTGTGATGCAGCTCAACATGGGCGAAGGGAAATCTTCCGTGATCATTCCCATCGCTGCTGCCGCTGTCGCTGACGGCAATCAGCTTGTCCGCGTAATTGTTCCAAAAGCATTGGCTGTCCAGACGTTTGAATTATTGGTTGGTCGCCTTGGCGGGCTCGCTAACCGGCCAGTATACCACCTGCCATTCTCTCGTACCCCCGACTCGCAGTACCGCAATCAGACGACGGGCTCGCAAATCGATCATCTACACAAGCTCATGTCTCAGTGCATGGCTGAGCACGGAATTCTGCTTGTCCAGCCCGAGCACGCCTTATCACTCAAGCTGAAGAGCGTGGAGCAAGTATCTGAAGGGAAACTCGCAGCTGACCCGTCACAGGCGCTTCAGAGATCGATTTACAAACATGTCAAGACAGCCGGCGAGTCACTCAAATCGGTGGGCGAGGATAATCATTGTAAATTATGGTTGATCCAGCTAACCATCGAGCCCCAGCTGCCAGAAGACAGCCTTGTGGGTAAGATATTTCGATGGCTGAGCCAGTCGTCAAGCAAAAAAGACAGCACTCAGGCCGAGCGCCACGACGAGCACAGCAAGAATTCTTATGGTACTTTTGACAGCGCATCCAAATGGCAGAGCCTTCAGAAGTGGATTCATTCGCATGCGCGAGACATCCTGGACGAAAGCGATGAGATCTTTCACACTCGATTCCAACTGATTTACACGACCGGCCCCAAGCAACATATGGACGGATACCCAGACCGATGGACGATTACTCAGCAGGTTCTTCGTCTCGTGAAGGAACACGCACACACCCTTTCAAGAAATCACCCCAACTCTGTAGAGTATGGATCCGGTCCACCCGGATCGTTTCCACACATTCGCATCGTTCAAGCCTCCGAAGTAGGTCGATACCTGAAATCATTGATCGTGGAAGACGTGATGGCTGGACAGCTTCCCAATTTCAACTTTCAACACATCTCCCCAGAGTTACAGGATGCGATTCGCAGTTTCATATCCGACGAGAATGTCCTGCAAATTCCTGAGACGCCGAAGAGGGTGGAGGAGTATGCCAAGGGCTCTGACGAGAGTTATATTTGGAGCGGACTACTACTACTACGGGGTCTCCTGGCCTCCAACATCCTCTTGTTTGCTCTTGCGGAGCGAAGATGGCGCGTTGACTATGGCGTTCAAGTTACCTCTCAGCCGGAATACTACCCCAGCCACTCCCGAACCCCCGCAACACTTGCCGTTCCATATCGGGCCAAAGACATGCCGGCACCCAACACACAGTTTGGCCATCCAGACATCACAGTCATCCTCACATGCCTATCTTACTACTATGCCGGCCTCACCGAGGAGCAGCTCAGGGTTTCTTTTGAGCTTCTTCTAAACCAGGATGACCCATCCATGGAATATGCCCTTTGGATTGAGGAGTGCAATTGTAATTCAGTGCCGGACTCTCTTCAGAAACTCGGTGGGATCAACCTCAAGTCATCGGAGCAATGGGACAATGTGATATTCCCGGTTTTCACACGGAATAAAGCAGCCATAGATCTATACCTTTCGCGAGTAGTGTTCCCGAAGGAAGCGAAAGAGTATCCTTGGAAGCTTTCGGGCTCTAGCTGGGACTTAGCGGAGAAGCGGGATAAGCCTACAACTGGTAGGTGTCAAGCCCACAGTTTCGCCACTGGCATGTGTCATTCGATTCGGTCGCTGAGTTGAACATCAGGTTTTTCGGGAACGCACGATGGTCGATGGCTTTTGCCCATGTCTGTTGCTCAGCGCGACCTCAACCATCAGCAGGGAACCGATGCCAGGGTTCTCGCATATCTTCTCAAGGCTGAAAACGACTTTTATATGGTCACTCGCGAGAATGGCGAACGACAGACCACGCTTGATTTCCTCCGAATGGTGGCCGTGCAAGAGCCCAGAATTCGTGTTTTGCTGGATGTTGGGGCACAGATAATCGAGTTTTCCAATCGCCAGGTAGCTCAGGCATGGCTCGACATCGCTCCCGATGTTGCTGGTGCCATCTATTTCAACGAGACTGACGAACTGATGGTACTCACACAAAACGGCGTTACTCTACCGATGTTATCATCGCCGCTTTCTCAGCGGTTAGACCGTTGCGTTGTCTACCTGGATCATGCGCACACAAGAGGCACTGACATCAAATTCCCTATCGGGTCACGAGCGGCGGTCACGCTGGGTCCTAAAGTCACCAAAGATCGTCTGGTGCAAGGTTCGTTTTAGCGCTGTGATTCAATCGCTAAATCTGACAAATTGTGATTTCAGGTTGTATGCGGATGCGCAAGCTGGGTCACGGTCACTCGGTCATGTTTTTTGCACCGCTCGAGGTTGATCAGAGCATCCGGGCGGTTTCTACCCCAAAGGATCCAAACACCCGAGTCACTACCGTCGACATCTTGTGCTGGGCAATTCACGAAACCTGGACCGATATTCAGCAACGGGCTCCTCACTGGGCGCAACAAGGCATGGCCCATAAATCGAGATATGACGCTTGGTCCCGTTTCTGCAATGATGAAATTACGCCAGAGCAGTTGTCGGATGCATGGCTCCAGCCAGAATGCAAATCACTCGTCGATCTCTACGCACCCGACGAAACTAAAAATACCCCGAGTACATTGTCGACCCTTGACCCAGGGATCCGACAACGTTGCAAAGACCTTGGAGTTCTATCACTTCCCCGTGCACAGATGGAAGAAGAACAGGAACGGGAGGTCAACCGCGAGACCGAACGGGAACGAGATGTGGAGCTGCCTCCAAAAGCAAGATCGGAAAAGCATTCTCTTCATCCGGATGTTGTAGCCTTTGTGAAGACCGGTGTTATCCCTCCATTGCACTTTGGCGGCGCCTTTCGTCCTGTCTTCACCACGCTCGAAAAGAGTTCCGCTGCCTCTCGCGACGCAGACGTCTGGAGCTCATCTATCTTGGCAACGGTGGATTTTTGTACGACGATCAAGCCCGAGTCTGCTCGAGGGACCATGGATCAATATCTTCGACCTGTCCAGTGGATTCTCTCCCGTAGTAACAAAGACAGCGATCAGCTGCTCGTTTTGTTGAGCCCATTTGAAGCGGACCGCTTGATGCCAGACATTAGGGTGAGCGAACACGTCCATCTTCACGTGTACGCAGCCCGCACAACTTGTCGTATGAAACCATCCGATGATCTCAGATTATATTCTATTCCTCCGCTGCCCTCTGATTGGAGTCCCCCTTGGGCTCTGATCGACCAGCTCAACGTGTTCGCAGGGCAGCTCTATCTCAGAGACTATGAATCGTACCTGGGGCTATGTCGTTTCCTCGGCGTACCTACGAAAGAGTCGCCAAATAACACGGCAGTCCCGCGGAATCTGTTCCACATCCCTGGGAGTTTTAATGAAGAAGAAATCATGTTCTCGGGTTCGCCTCTGCCTTGCGTGAAGGCGCTAGTTGCAATTCGGAACAGAGGGCTACCCTTTTCACAGACGCACATGGGCAAGATTTTTCAAGGGAAGTTACTCACGAGGGAAGACTTTTGAGGGACATTTGGTGGTAGCATGTCTGGTCACAACCTTTTTTGTATACGTTGATTTTGTGATATCATATCATAAGAACATCGAGGATGATGGGGATTTCCTCTAGTGTCCCGGTTCTTTGAAGGATTGCGCTTGAGATTGGGAACAAGCCGTCAGGTGGGACTTATGGCAGGGTTCTCTAGTGCAAAGTCTTGGTTTTGTTTGGGAGGGGTTTGCGGGTGGGGGTCTATGGATGCATTCAATGCATTATGAGATAGTCTACTGTACTAGTAAACTTAGAGGGTGAATTCGGATCTGACCGGGAATCGACTGAGACCAAATTAAAGACGCGGACGAAGGGATAATATATCGCTCCTCCAAGATGCCCGTACGCGCCCCAGACAGCCAAGGCAGTGTGAGGTTATGTACATACCTTGGTCAGTTTCGCGGGCTTGACTTACAGGAAATACGGCGCACGGACCACTTCCTGAAAGGGTAGTTTGGGGTTCGGTGAGCCGGGTTGCCTTGTTCCGTCACGACGTCCTCGACATCCTCTGCACAGACCCGGTTTTTTTCTCCCTTTCGTTGTCGTTTCTTTTTTTCGATTTTTTCCCGATCGTGCGGTGCCCCGTCAACCAAATTATTCGCTCGAACAATCAATGACTAACGTATCCACAGGCGCAAAGCGATCCTGGGAGGGACACCACCATGGCGAGTCGGATGGACGTGCTCATCCGCCTTCATATCCACATTCAAACCCTCCGTCGTTCAAGCGGCAGAGGGGGAGAGAGGAGAAGCGAGGCAAGGGGGAGAGCCTGGAGGAGAGACGGGAATATCATTCTCGGGACAGGGACAGGGACAGGGAACGAGAAAGAGACAGGGGACGGGAACGGGACTCGAGGAGAGCGCGCGAGCATAGCAGAGACCGGGATCGACCCGACGGTCGCGAGAGGGAGTATCGACGAAAAGACGACGAACGCCGCCGTACGACTGCTGCCACTGACGGACCCTCACGTCCACCCCCCCTACCGCAGAGGGCTGACTCGGACAAGGAAGAAGGCGAGTAAGTGTTGGCTCTTGTCGTGCCGTTTTCTTTGTTTCATAATATTTTTCTTGTCAAGGATATCGCCCCGCACGACGCCAAGGCCGCCCTCTCGAACATCCTCAGATCGAATGCAGACAGAACCACCACAGGTAGAGCCACTACCACCATCCAAGCCCAAATTAGAACCCGAACTCGAGCTCGAGATGGACGTGGCAGCATCCGAGGACGCCTCCCGTGCAGTACGACGCGCTCGGAGACAAGCCATCCTCGCAAAGTATGTTGGGATAGCGAGCAACACGCAGAGCGTCAGCCCAAGCCCAGGTCCACCATGTAGTGCGGTTCAACCGCCTCAGCCCGTTTCATCCATTTCTGATCTACCATCTCAGCCCCACAGTGCGGTCGACCCTCCCGTTGCACCGGGAGAGTCGGTGATGAGAATGCCAAGTGGGTCTATGAGTAGGTCATTTCTGTTGACGCGAGCTCTCGTCTAACCTATGTTCTTTCTCTTTTTGCAAGGCAAACGAGATTCGGCATCGCCCGCGCCGGAGCCGGGTGCCTTTGAACTGGCAAAGGATGAAGATGAGGGGAAAGCACGCACGAATGCACAAGCACAGGATGGAACTGGTGAACAGATCTCTGCTGCTGATTACGATCCTAGCTTGGACCGCCGTGAAGATGCACGTAAGCGCGCATTCAATGGCGAGCCGGTAGCCATCGACATCGAGGAAGTAGAGGAAGAGGAGGAAGAGGACGTCGACGACATGTTTGCAATATCAACTTCAGAGAAGGAGAAAAAGGTCAAGACGGTCAAGAAAGTCGTTGTGCGTGGCTCGTTCTTTGGTGCATCAAAATCATCCTCATGTTTTCTTGCAGAAACTGGCTGCTCCGGCACTCATCACGACAACCCTAGATTCCGCATCAGATCCAGAGGGTTACTATCAAGTCATTCTTGGTGAGCAACTAGACGGTGGTCGTTATCAAGTCTTCTCGTCTCTCGGAAAGGGAATGTTTGCAAATGTTGTTAGAGCCCGCGTTCTTCAGGAAGCTGGCGAGAGCGGCAAAGAGGTTGCCATCAAGATCATCAGGAGCCAAGAATCCATGTTCGTCTTCCTTGTAAATTCCACCGGTTTCACCACTGATGGCATATACAGGTACCGCGCTGGAATGAAAGAGGCCCAAATTTTGAATAAATTGAGGCAAGCCGACCCGGATGACAAAAAACATATCGTTCGCTTAGAAAGAACATTTGAACACCGCGGGCATCTTTGTCTCGTTTTTGAGTCAATGAGGTGCGTTATTGTTTGATGCCCACTCTTCCCTTTGCGTTCCTGATGATTGGCAACAGCATGAATCTCAGGGACGTTGTGAAACGTTTTGGCAAGGATGTTGGCCTGAATATCAAGGCCGTAAGAGCTTATGCACATCAGCTCTTCCATGCCCTGAGTTTGCTCAAGAAAACTAATATCATGCATGCCGACATCAAACCTGATAATATATTGGTAAGTTCTGCCATGTCTTGACATCTGTCAGTACGTTGACGACTGATTACAGGTAAACGAGCAAAAGACGCTCCTTAAGCTGTGCGACTTGGGTTCAGCCTCTGATGCATCTGAGAATGACATCACTCCTTACCTAGTCAGTCGCTTTTACCGCGCCCCCGAAATTAGTACGTCCCTCTGAATTGATTAGATCCCGGCTCTGACGTATTGTTCCTAGTCCTCGGAGTACCTTATGACCCGGCACTTGATGTGTGGTCCATTGGGTGCACACTTTACGAACTATACACCGGCAAAATCCTTTTCCCTGGGCGCTCAAATAATCAGATGCTCTTACTCATGATGGAACTGAAGGGCCGATTCAACCACAAGATGATCAAGAAAGCGAAATTTGGTGACATGTACTTCGATGAACAGGGTGGGTTTGAGAGCGTAGAGACGGACCGCGTGACCGGAGCTGTGAGTACCTGTGAACTTTACTTGTGAGGGTGTCAGGTCATTTGACCTTTTTTTCCCAGAACGTTGTACACAAGGTCCACGTATCGAAGCCTTCAAGGGATCTCCGTTCCCGTCTTATGCCTCCCTCGTCTGTCAAGATGAAAGACGACGAAATGAAGCTCCTACTCTCATTCATCGACCTACTGGACAAATGCCTCGCGCTTGACCCATCGCGTAGACTGACGCCCAAGGAAGCACTCGTCCATCCCTTTATCAGAGGATAATAATACCATACGCCGCGTATCGCCTAATCGTTTTAGTAGTGTCCGCATACGTGTATTTATAACTTTGCCTTTTGTTTTCCACAATCCGGTCTGCTGGTCTACAGGTGCATCTATCGACCGTTGATAGACGCACCTATAGACTTCCCGACCATCGGCTACCAACTAAGCGTAGGTAACGGCTTGATAATATACGTGTAGGAGGATGGATATTTCCTCCGGCTCCTTCTCGATCGTGTGAGGGGCTTGGCTGTATATCTGGCGTGAGTGGTGACATCTCGTTTCCCCGATACTTGCCCGCGTTCTGTCTGTTCACCATGCCATCTCTTACCATGAAGCGTATCTTTTCCGTGAGGAACGGCAAGAAGGAGCAGCCTGAGTCCCCAACGGTGATCGCAGCGCCGGTCAACGCTCAAGACAGGGGTCAAGGCGAACGGCGCCGCGCCCAGGGTCCTCCCATCGTTTGACGAGCTGCCCAAGTTTCACGAGTTCAACGGGTGTGCTTGGGAGGTGTGGGGCAAGGACGACGAGTTGGGAGCGATCAATCTATTGACGGAGGACGTCGTGCAGAGGGCTGCGCGCGAGGAAATCCAGTGGGTTGCGTCGTGATGGCGTTGGCGTGCGTCGTTTGCTCACGTTGGTTGGGATGAATAGCTCTGGGAGGACGGTCTCATTGAATTGGTGCGTCCGTCGTTGGTGATATTGGCGGTTCTGACTTGAGGACCCGGCACTAACAGGTTCCGCCGCGCAGTACTTTGAGATCAACGTGGTGTTTCACTTTACCAAGCCACCACCATCTGCCAAGAACCAGACTTTGCTCTCCAAGGACAACCGAGCGGAAAAACCCTGAAGAGTCGTTGTAGCAACTTGAACGTTGAACTCTGTGCCCGACTTGGACCCACCGCAGCCCGCAGTACTACTACATTACGCAAACTTCTGAGACGTCCCCGCGACTACAACTAGAATGGATGAAACGTGCATTCGGCGCATTTCAGAACACAGTGAGTATTCGACACCAAGCCTGAAAGCATCATCGTGTACGATGCCTATCGTGACTTGGATTCCAGTTAACCGTTTCTGAACTCTAACTCGTGTTGTACTCACTGGCACAAGCCACATATCGAGGTACGTCCCTTCCGTGACCACTGGTGCAGTGGCGGCACAACGACCTTGAGGCTCTTGCCCGCGCG
>MU131094.1:0-27172 GCA_015039435.1 Imleria badia
GAACGTGTTTGCCAATTGGCTCGTTCGAGCCTCACACAACCAGATGCATCCTACCATTTGGTTGATCGGCGTCGTCGGCGTTATGCTGTGCAACATCATGGGTACCAACATTGGCGCCACCATCCTTCTCGTCAAAGTAGTCCGTGCGGCCGCCCTTCCCTACGATGTTAACCGTGGAGCTGCCATTTCACTCGCGGTTGTTTCGAACATCGGAGCCGTCAGCTTCACGTGTTCAGCATCGCTCGTGGGCCTGCTCTGGCGAGCCATTTTGGAGAAACAGGGGTTCCACGTGAGGCAAAGAGATTTCGCTTTTTGGAATCTTTTGCCATTCTTGGTGATGACAATTGTGGGGCTTGGGATCGTTTCTGCGGAGATGGCAGTTCTATTTCAATCGTGATGGGGCTCGTGATGCGTGTTGCACACAGGCTCTACTCGAAAATCGCAGGTTTGGCAATGGCAGGCCAAGAACGGATTGCGGCCGCGCGCGGAGGAGGTTTCTTCTACTATCCTGATAGACGTTTGGGTGTTTATCAGTGGGCAAGAACACATCTAATCTTTCAGTCGATCAACTTAGTTTCAACACCCGGGCTTTGGATTCACCACGACTAGACATCTTAACGACACGCCTACCCACCTTTTCCGAGCAGGTTTATATATTTACATTATGTGTAATAATAGAATGTATTACTATCGCTGACCACATACCTTGCCTGCCATTTTTTCGAATACAATCTATTTCTTCAACAATTCATGTCCCTCGACAACAAACGGCATGCTTGCTATACTCGGGAGTGCCGGCTTGCACGCCGAAAGCGAACAGTTTTAAGTCGGTTATCATTTTCGTCAGCTAAGTAGCGAGCGTTTACAAGCGCTCCCTCCCAAGTTCCCCACCCCTTTTTAGTTTTTTTTTGGGGGGGTACTAGCAGAGCACCAAACTGCGTGACTAATCGTGATTACGAGCCTCGGTGTATTTGGTCTTCGTCTGACCTCACCACACAATCCACAAATGCATTTTCTTTAGTGTTGGACAGCCCAGATGAACCGTTGATGCAGGCTCTCGACTAAATCTGCCCTGGTTTGCCCCACCCCAGATTTAAATTGCAGTGAACAGGATATGATAGCGAGCGGTCTCCATTCTTGGTTTATTTGGTCTTATTGTCTCCGTGCGACAGGGGGGGGGAGAGCACCCTGAAAGACCTTGCAAGCAAGGTAATTACACTGCTAAGTACTGCGAACTTGAATGGGCTCATTCTATACAGTTTTCGTTGAGATACAAAACATAGCGCGACAATGGTCGAAATCACAACGTGCCGTGGGTGGCCGTAGCGGAGCCTGAATTCCAGATGAGCCTCAAACCCCCGGCGTTATATAAGTACCCCTTCCCTAGTCCAGCAGCTTAGATTCCATTGGATTGTAGTGAGCGTGTGAAGTGACCTTTATAGGGCAACGTGCCGCATGGGAACCGCACCTTGGTTGTTGACTCCCACCCTCTTTACTACGTTGTAAGAGCATCACTAGTCGTCGGAAATGACAGGTACGGAGTGATGTTGACAGCATGAAGTCGGATCTATGCTGACTGTCAGGCAGAGGGTTCTACACTGGTCGAAATTAACTGCGGTTACCCGGTGTGGGTAGTGATATTTTCAGCGAACGGGGAATATCTCATCGGTGGCGACGACAAGGCGGTACGAGTATGGCGAGTGGCAGATGGGGAGGAAGTGGGGACAATGGCGGCATACGACGTTCGGTCGATTGCCGTCTCCAAGGATGGTAAATGGATCGCAGCGGGAACAGAACTAGGGAGGGTCACTGCGTGGGACGCGCAGACACACGAAAGGCTCTTCACGCACAAGGAAAGCAGCAGCTCCGTCAGGGCGGTCGATTTTGCTCCCGACTCGAATCGACTGGTCACCGCATCCAGCAATTGTACAGCATCTATCTGGGACTTGGCAGCGCGCAAGCAGGTCCTAGGTCCACTCCACCACGAGCATGGGGTCGTTTCCGCTAAATATTCCCCGCAAGGAGATCGAATTGCCACCTGTACCGATTCTGGATCCATTCGAGTCTACGACAGTCGCAGTGGCCGATTATTCATTGACATCCCATTAAACGTCGCCATATATTGCAACTTCGGTCTCACTTGGTCAAACGACGCCCAAAATATTTTCGTCGTCGCTGACGGTAAAATCAAACAAATTCAAGTATCCACGGGGTCAGCAGTCAAGGAATGGCCGGTCCACAGTTACAAGAGCTCCGCTTGCATTACCCTATCGAAGCGTGGAGAATTCATCGTATATTCTTCAAATCGGACGGTCAACTTTTTGGATACATCGACGGACAAGGTCGTTCAAGTGATCAAACATGATCGGGACATAAATTCAATAGCACTTTCTCCCGATGACCGGTTTCTTGCAACCATTACAGAGGATAGGAAAATCACCATTAGACCTCTTCAAGAGACCGCTATTTTGACCTCCTTGAGTGTGAGTAATTGTGCATTCTTGAATGGTATTATACCTGAATGGCTTTGCTGCCAATCCATCTCGTCGCAACCTTCCCCTGACATGGAATTTGATTGCTTTGTGTCGCCTACACCGCACAATTCAGGGACCGTTCATTCATGTGGGTGGTGCCGTGCTCGATTCGTGGAGGCAGGGCCGCCTCGTTGAGACAGAAACATTACTGACGGAAGACATCGATTCCGAGAATCCGAGCCACCGTGCACTCGCTCACAGAGCTCTCATACGAACACATCTTCAACAGTGGAACGCCGCGAATGACGATGCCGCAAAGGTGCTAGTGCTCTACTTTCACATACCTCATATCAATTCTAATTTTTACCGAAGTCCATCAAAATTCAGCCGTCAGTTATTGGTCTCATCGCAAAGAGTGTAGCACTCGTCGGTGGGGGAAAGAAGCAAGAAGGATTTCGGGCGTGCGACCTCGCTTTCAAGCACTGTCATTCCGAGCGCGTGGACATTCTCCTCGCGATCAAGGTGTGCATTTCATGTGGTTCGGATAGATGTCCGTCTGATTCAGTTGTTCAGGCTGTCGTTGTTTGTCTGGCTGGGGAATACGCTGATGCGATATCGCGCGTAGGCGACCTCATTGCCACGACGCATGACAACTCCATATATCACACACTTCAGGCACGTACACCGCGCCATGCGCTAATTACTGTGGTGACTGTTTTTTTTTTCAGGCGTACATGCGCCTTCTCTTCGGAAACTCGCGCTTGGAGCGCAAGGACTACGAAGGTGCAATACAGTTATTTGAGCGTGCACAGACCCAAATACAAGATCATGAAAGTCGCCGTCTCTGGACGATTTCACTGGTAAGTGTCCTGCCGCCTATCTCGTAACATATAGACAAAGGTCACCGAACATGGACAGATATCCGGATGGCAATTTGATGAGCTTGAAATCACAATTCAACGGCAACTCTGTGAAACCCTATATGCAACTGGTCGCGCGAAGCAGGCAGAAGACGCACTGCTCAAAATGGTCAACAGTCACACCCACATAACCGAGCCCATCACTGCATGGATCTCTGGTAAGCTGCGTGCCATCAACGTGTTCTTGTGGATTCAACTTTCTCCCTCCAGATTTTATTCAACGATGCCTTTCAACCGCCGAAAGCAGTGGCGACGCAACCTCGGAAGCTGACCAACAAGAACAAGCGATGACGTCACACACATCTATGTCTTCTCTCGGCCCGTCGACTCCCACATTGCTTTTGGCAGAGTGGACCAGAATAAAGTTGACGACTGGTTCGTGGAGAGACATCTTGGTTTCTGCGGTTGGTGTGAGTATCTTCTCACTGGGACATACTATGAGCCTAACACTTCGCGCGAAGTTCAGGGTTCCAAGAATTATGGTTTATCAAGCCACATGTGAACGTCTCGAAATGGCTGATCGCCTAGTGGACGCGATCGACTGTTTCCACCACATGGTGGACGAACTGGCGATCCAAACACAACATGAGGTGGCGAAATGGAGTCTCGGTGAGTGATTGTGCATTTAACGCAGATGACATTTATGTGATCTGTGCACACTAGACTTCAGACATCGTTGCTCCAGGAAGGTAGAGGACCTTGGTGATGCCGCAACGAATACTTGCCGACATGACGAGGCCATCTCGCGGTATTCGGCTGCTCTGACGTTGGATCCCACTATCCCACAAGACCTGCTTGTCAAGCGAAGCAAAGCATATGCAGCAAAGGGGTTGTGGCAGGATGCATTAAATGACGCAAATGAGGTATGTCATTTTTGTCTTATCGACGTTTTCTTTGGTGACGGAGAATCATCAGGCAATCAAGCTCGATCCGTCGTCTCCATTGGGCTACGAGAGGAAGCATGCGGCTTTACGGGGAGCAGGGCGACATAGCGACGCAATAGATGCATTCGAAACGATGCTCTCGTTGCAGTCGTCTAAGCCAGATATCTATGGTGGGGTAAACAACATTATGTTGAGGTCTCTCTGTTAATCTTGACTTGTAGACCATTTTCACCAATATGTGAAGCCAGAAGAGACGAAAGCGATGATCCGCAAGACCGTCCAGGATACCATTCGTGATTTGCCACGAGTGCTCGTCAATACCGCTTCTGGGCGTCTGCTCGACAAATCGGAGCAAGCCTCCATGTTTGAATCATCGTCAGGATTCATGGCGCTTGTGTCTTCAATGACTACAAACATCGACACTGCCCAAATCAAGCATGAAGTCGCGCAGTACTACCGTTACGCCACATTTTCACACACGTGGGAAGAAAACGAACCTCTCTTCGAAAAGGCCATACACATCGTTGTATATGATCTCGAGAAATCCTTCACTCATGACAAACTCCAAATGCTCTGCAAGATCGTTCGAGATGCCGGATTCAATTGGGCGTGGAGTGATACCTGTTGTATCAACAAACACGATCATGGCGTGCTCCAGGAGGCTCTGGTTGCCATGTTCAAGTGGTACCAGGGTTCCGCCCTGATGATCGTTTTCCTCCGTGGCGTTCGCTCTCCATCGAAGCGTGGTGATCTCGCGAGGAGCATCTGGAACTCTCGGGCCTGGACATTCCAGGAATATTACGCTGCCAAGGTGGTCCGATTCTACACCGAGGATTGGAAGCCGTATATGAACCTTGATATTCCAAACCACAAGGAGTCGCCCGAGATCATTTCGGAGATGGAGGAAGCCACTGGTATCTCGGCGGGTGCATTGAGGGTACTCCGTCCCGGCCCGAATGGCATACGAGAGAAGTTGTTTCTAGCTTCGAGACGAAAGGCGACCTTTGTCGAGGATGCAGCATACTCATTAATTGGGATATTTGCGATCTCCTTGCCCATTATATATGGCGAGGGAGACAAAGCGCTTGGACGACTCCTGGCGCACTTGCTTGCTAGTTCAGGAGATACGAGCATCCTTGCATGGACAGGCAAATCCGGTAGCTTCAATAGTTGCCTACCTGCCGATATCGCTGTATTCAACCAGTTGCCGACGTCACACATCCCGACATCGTTCAAAGAGACCATAACGGACACGGTTACCACCAGGTTGCCTCCATCTTCGCACATCCTTGTCTTAGCCACGAGGCTGTACGACAGACTGAATGATCTTGCTGCGCCGTCACTGTCAGGAAAACGAATAAAAATCCCATGTATCATCTTCAGCCTCGGACATCCTAGGCGGGCGTCAAAAAACGTCTTTCGGGTAAAGGCAGATGCTGTTGGGATCGTGGAGATCAGGACAACAGAAGATCTCTCTCAGTTGGATTCTGTATATCTCATTCACCCTTGGATCGACTTCCTCCTTGATAGACAGGCTGTTGAAGGTGGTAAGGGTACTCTTGCAGAGAACATGCGTAACGGGTCTTTGTTATGTGGCCTGTCTTCGTTCCCTGGCGCTTCCAACACTGCGCTGATCGGCCAGCGGACGCCCACAACGGTCGTTGCTCGCCTTATGCTATCGCTCGGCGCGCGCCTGACCAAACCCATACACGACTCAGCATCACTTTCATCCCCCTTACTCGTGTCGCTGACAGACAAGCGGACGCAAGTGCTGCAGTTCATCGCTCGTCTTAGCCAACCGTTTGGCGCACTATTGTTCACTCCAACCAGCCACAACGCGGCAGAATACAGGAGGGTTGCTACGGATAGCATGATTACCGCACAGATACAGAAAGACACGCCGTTGAACGACCTGATATCCAACGTACGAATGTTGGACGTACTATAATGACCTCCTTCAATATAGAGTATACAGCCTTTGTTTCCTGTTTAAATTTTCTTTCTTCGATCGACTCTCGAAAGCGTGCTTCCACCTGTTACTGCATCATCTCCGGGTCTCAACTCTGCTGCTAATGATGGAATGCCGTGTTTCGGGTCGTACGTGAGGTGACCAGCCAGTGGAACAAGTGATCGGAGAATAATACCGAAGAGAATGTCGTTGAAGGTATCGCCACGAAGAACCATAACTGATTATAAGGCGGACGTCGTTCTCCTTTTGACTAATCTAACAGTTGGGGAATACGTTCGGGGCAAAGTAATCGGCAACATCACGATGGCTGGCAAAAGCATCGCTGCACGCGAGTAAGTGCCCATGGTAATTCAAGAGTTCGAGCGTGAAGAAGCCCCTCTGATGTATAAGTATGGCCGGAGATTGACGCATCGATCGTACTTACTAACGAACAGGAATCTGCAAGCGCCACACGCCCATACGAGATCGTCCATTCCTTCCTCCACG
This sequence comes from Imleria badia, assembly GCA_015039435.1. Classification (NCBI taxonomy): domain Eukaryota; kingdom Fungi; phylum Basidiomycota; class Agaricomycetes; order Boletales; family Boletaceae; genus Imleria; species Imleria badia. The sequence continues at coordinate 6,734 of MU131094.1, forward strand.
TCTCCCGAAGTGGTCCCTCCCTTCAGGATGTCATCGCTCGACTCTGATGCGCCGTAACACCGGGCTGTGTGAGAGGAGTAAGTGTCATGTTGTCGTTGCCGTGGTGAATTAGAGCGTGCAGTGGTTGGACGTGGTAGATGGTTGATTTGTAGAATTCACCAACAAAAAAGTGATCTGTTACTCAGGCTGTATTGAAAAATATCATGAAACCAAGGGAAGAACATACTGCCAATGTGTCGGCCACAACGCCATTAGACCACGCGTGCACAGACGGGCTGGCTCGAAATGGCAATGGTCGCTGCTGCGGGGTTGTGAAAAAGATACCCAAGACTGAAGTTAGGGTTACATGGCGGGGGACTCGGAGTCTTTATCCTACTTCTTCCAATCCAATACACATCCAATAAGCCCATCTGTCGTGGCATGGCGCCCTCGCCGTCACCTCCTAATCAATCGCTTCACAATGTTCCCGCATTATCCGAGATCCAAACACGCGCACAGGAGGTGTTTTGTGTACGGCCATGTCGTTGGCAGTTGAAGCTCGCCGAAGCAATACTGAAGAGAGAGAAAGACGTGGTTTGCATGGCCGGCACTGGAATGGGACATGCACTCACATTCTGGATGCCTCTCCTGTTTCGACCAGACGGGATTCAGATTGTCGTGAGGTCCTTGAATCGCCTTGGGAAGCAGGATACCACATCACTGGCTGAAGCGGGAATACAAGCTGTTTCAATCAGCTGGGAGACTGCAACTCTTGCAAATTTTCATGTAAACCTTTCGAATGATATCGTCTGATGAATCTGACCACGCACCGTTACAAGGCTATCAGAACCTTTCAGTATAGAGTCATTGTGATTACCCCAGAGCAGGCTATGAAGCCCGATGGAGAATTCGAGAATTTACTGAGCAACCCGCTGTTTGCCTCACGGATCATCAGCATCGTGATTGACGAAGCGCATTGCCTTATCGACCGGGGAAGGCTTCGTCCCGCCGAGTATCAGGAACTTGGACGACTACGCTACGTGTTATCAGGCGCTGTACCATTTCTAGTCACATCAACAGCACTCACAAAGAGCGCTCTTTGTGACCTCACTCGTCTTCTGCACATGCATATACAGGACGGTCGTCGTACATCGTTCAAGTGATCGACCCAACATCAAGATCGGGGTCAAAAAGATTAAATATGCACCGAACAGCTTCGACGACCTCGCGTTTCTAGCCCCGGCTGGATTCAAAGTCGGCGGTCCACCTCCGCCCAAATTTTTGGTCTTCTTTGATGACATTGACGAATCTGTCAAGGCCGCTCGCGTCATGCGCAGCCGTCTCCCTCGTGAACTACAGGACAAAATCAAATGGTTCAATGACGACATGTCGACGATCTTCAAGAAGACAGAGCTAGAGAACTTGCATAGCGGTGAAACATGGGGCCTCTTTACAACCATGACTTTTGGGACTGTACGTACTATTTGCGAATATTATGGCTTCATCACCAATGGCTGTGTATAGCAGGCTCCTACACCCCGCCGCTGTCCGTGTGAGGGGCGACATACTAGGGCACGGTAGGGACGGACAAATCCGAGTGGCAGTGATCTAATTCAAACCCAGCACAACTTTAATCCCCTCACACTTCCAGCGACGGCTGCAAGAAAACATTGGTAAACAGCCACAGCCACACTGGCTGGACCTTGCGGGCTCTTAAAAATATACGCCAAGACTGAAATTAGGGTTACAATTCTATGGAATAATAACACAGTTTCTTCGGAATCTTTACCCCTACATAGTATCTATCGCATGCCGCCCTCCTAATACATTACTCATACTACATATCTACTCAATATCAATTGCATCCCATCCATCTGCTACAACGGAAATGACCCAATGACCAGCGCGAGCGCACGGAGCGCGTCACTGGAAGTGTGAGGGGATTAAAGTTGTGCTGGGTTTGAATTAGATCACTGCCACTCGGATTTGTCCGTCCCTACCGTGCCCTAGTATGTCGCCCCTCACACGGACAGCGGCGGGGTGTAGGAGCCTGTGTGTATAGGGCATGTATGTACCCGATATCCTATTGGTTGTCCAGTGGAGAGCGACCTGTACAGTGGCTGCTCTTTGGGAACGTTTTGGTCATGCCGTACGAGACAACGGACTCGCCGGTACAGCGTTACTATTTGCAGAGAAGGAGTACTTCGACGACGAGAAGGCAGCCAAAGCAGCTAGGAAAGCACGGGCACGAAGAGCTGAGACATATATTGGTAGTGGGGATAGCGCGGACGATGACGGTTCATCAGAAGAGGAATCAGATGACGAGGGAACAAAGACCCACCGGAGATGAATTCAAACGACGTTCCAAGCACTCCAGAAGCGCAGGTGTTGTTGGATGCGTTGACGAAATGGGAGGGAACTTTTCGTCCCACGACAAGACCGCGAAAGCAGGAGCTGGACCCTGGTCTAGATTTCCTGATCAACGCTGAGACGCGAGAAGGAATGGAGTGTCGACGAAAGATCTTTGACATATGTTTCGTGTTTCGTTAACGCTGCAGCAGGTGAGCAATTATCATACTTCGGTGAAATTTCCTCAGCCAACGTTCTCACCTCACCCTCAGACCACCACGACTGCAACGCAGCCTTCTTGCCATATGAATCTCACGTTCCGAGGCCCCCACGTATAGCAAAGCCTTCCCGGCTCCCAAAGTATACCAAAGAAAAACATGACTATGAGTTAGAAGACGCCCTTGAAAACTGGCGGGAAGAAAAGACTAGGGACGTCTATGGATGGACATGCTTAAATGATTACGGTGCATCCCTCATCATGACCCACTCTACGCTCGACCGCATTGTTGACTGTGCCCACCACTGCAAAATCCAAACGCCACAGGACCTGAAGCGGGAGACAAGATGGTCGGACAGTGAACAGTTCGGGGATGATTTCATCGCACTCATCCGAAAGCATGCAGCACCTTGATCACCGTTGTTCGTTTCTACTCTTCTCAGGCTCTAGCCTAGCAATGTACTCAATGTCGTTGTTAAGTAATTGAGAACGATGCTCGATGCAGGACAATCATTGAGCAGCGTTGCATTGTTCAACGCGCCGCTGACAGGTTTTCTGTGGCAACTCTTTGCTCATCATTGATGCCACTCTGCCTATCCACCGGATAACGCAACAAATTGGAGAAACTGACTCCATTGTACCGACCATGTGGGCTCAGCACGATGACAAACGAAGGCTGGAACTTGAAGGCCCAATCTCTATGCAATGACTGAGAAGGAGAAATGCACAATCTACTTTGAACCCTATTTCACACCTCCCAGAATCCAAGTACCCGTAAAATGGCAGCAAGTTACTCGATGTTGCTCACCACAAGGGAATGGAAGTCTGACAAAATCTTTTGGACACGCAATACGGGTGCGAGGCGGTTTTTAATCCCGAAGTCTGACGGAGCTTCGTAGGTCGACTGCAACTTGAAGGACGATCAACCGTCCGAAAAAGATTACTTATTGTCAAAACGACAGAATAAATTTCAGAGAGGGGAGGCAATCGCTAAAATACGAGCGCACAAGATCCATTGCTACAGCGAACAACCTGGACAGAATGGGCACTACCGTACTAGTAGTGAACGCGTCGCCGAGATTGCCGTCAGGAATCTGCCGGAGATTAACCCCGGATAATAATAAAATCGCTTGCGGGGAGCCACGGCCCACAGCGGCTTAAATAGCGAACCTGAATTCAAGGCGACCGATCTGTGGGGATGGAATCCCGAGTCGCCCGCACGGAGATTAATTGAATGTTGATGGTCCCGTCAAGGATGTCTAGTAAACGGGCATAGAGAGGTGAACATCCCGAGTCGGTTAGTAAAATCTTGAAACAAAGTCACCAAGCCAGCATCGAAAACGTCTCATGGAGGAATTTGCAAAGCTGGTTAACAAGATGCACAGCTTAGCAGGTTATTCAGAATGAATTATCTTCCATTTTGGCTTGGTGATGGCCACAACGTGGGTAGAAGGCGCCAGGATTGATCTGGAGAAAAGGGATGACGGGATGGATGGCGGGGTAGTATACGTCAGAACGCATCTTTCCGGATTCCAGGGTGCTTCACCAGCGGGGGTCACGATAGCCACCCAAGCATTGAAACCGGGTAACGGAGGAACAGCCAAGGTTCATGTTGATCAGCTGGATGCCATGATCGTATGTTCACATATGGAGCGAGGAAAACAATAACCAAAAATGACAGTGGCCCAGGTGGCGTAAGGCTGCCACTCCGTCTGGACAGCAAATGAATGGGACGGCGATCAAGTACACTGAATATCATTCAGCTTGAAGGCCGATGCAACAGTTCGCCGTAGCAAGTTAGACAAAACGGTAGCCCGGAAGGGTGAACATCGAAGCGTCCCGTAGACTGCTTTTGGTTATGTTGCTAATAACGCAAGAGAGCGTTATGTCCGAGGACTGCGGTCTCATCTGGATGACGGCACTCCTCGTTTTCAACCAGGGCATTGAAAAAGTAGGTTGGTGTTAAGTTATTGGTGAGTGGGGTACAAGTGAGCTGAGTCTATCGTTGAACTTGAGAGAGAAGCAACCACCGCTCAGAGGTATTTGTATTTTTTATACAAGCGCGAAATGAACTTGGAGGCAATTACGAAGAGATTCAGCCTGAGCGATGGGGAGGTGCCGAGTATGGCTGAAATGAATAGGAACTTTCAACGCTCCTAGTATTGGGCAGTAAAGTCAACTCGGAAGGTGAGGTATAGTAGATGATTAGATGACCCACGGCTATCTCGTTACTGTAGAGCCGGGAGTCGCTACTCCGGGGCAATGGACAAATACCATGAGGACACGGCGGTGTAGAAAAAGGATCTGCCGTACGCAATATACCTGGAACTTGTACTTGTACTTACAATGCATCATACCAGCCTTGATGGTACCGTGACTTACCGTGCGGCACTGTGCCGTAACTTGAATGATAACCAAGCCATTCGAAATGGAATGTGTTTACTCAATTCCCTAAACAAACATTCACGAGTTCCTTTGTTCCTTTTGGTGATTCACACTCATCCACGGACACAATCAATGGGCCTAGGCCGGGTGTGTCGATCCACGTACTCGGATCTGCACGAAGAGTTGCCGCCCATCACCAAAGTCTTTCACAGTAGTTAAGCATTAACCGCCCGCCTAGCTCAATCGGATAGAGCGTCAGACTCTTAAGACTAGGCGATCTGAAGGCTGCGAGTTCGACCCTCGCGGTGGGCTAATCGTTTTTTGTTTCCTCCCTCCGAGGAAAATCCCATGACCTCTTTGCCTTCGAATTTTTTTGCTTGTTCTAGGCTCTTCCAGTTCCTGTCCGACACGCGCCGGCTAAGCATCTTATGGTAAGCATCCATCATGATGTTGAGTCGACCGTACGAGGTGGGTTCATAGCATATACACGTAATTGCTGGACGCCAACCTCAAACACCCCGTTCCTACTCGCCATACCCAGGGTTCCTTTTCCCCTTCTTCACCGAACTATACCAGACGGATCTAAATCACACGACGCCATTCGAGTCCCCGTCGCCCTACCCCGATATTCTCGTGTCTATTTGACTGGCCACGACCCGGGTACTCGGCGCAATCATCAGCCGAGTCGTTCTTCGTCGATGTAATTGTAAACTTCTGGTAAGAAGAACGTACTCGGAGATCAAGCTTCATGACTCATGAGTCGTTTTTGCGCTACAACCGTGTTGCAGGATGCCTCCGCTGTACTTTTTTTTTCGCATTGCTTGGCAAAGTCCATCCAGCTTGATCTGGGCCACGTAAGGCACACGGTGGTCTCCCACCGGACGGTCAAAGGACGCGAACAAGATCGTTTGTAATTCGACGTTCAAACGTCGGATGCTTATATCAGTTTGAGTTACCCTCCTAGTACCCGCGGAGTATACCTCGGACCCTTCCCTCGATTCTCGAAGGAAATAAAGAAAGAAAATCGTGCCAAGTGTTGAGATCCGAGTCCCAGCACACGACTGACCTAAACCCAAACCCTACCCATCCCGTCCCGTCCCGTCTGATGGCCGTCGGTTCGAATTAAGAACCACGAGCCATTGTTGGACGCGTCGAGACTTGGGAACACACAGGACCCCCTTTCACCGGATCACCGTATACATGCAATACACCACACCCCCATCAAAAAGCCCTGGACTTTGGGGTCACTCGGATCACCCCGTCGACACGCCAGCGGTCATCGGTGCCCATACGCCCATATGCACCATCCCTGCCATGGCCTTCCCCTACCTCCCCTCCTCGAATCGCACGTCGAGAACAGAACCTTGTGGTGGTCTCGAAGCATACGGTCTGAAAAAAAGTACCCATGTGTGACAAGTGTTTGGTCCGCCAGAAGCACACGGGCTTTTGAAAACTTCTGGACGCCAAAAACGGGACGGTCCGAGATGATCCATGTGGGTGCGTGAGGGTGAGTTGAGTGACAGGCAACCTGACAAGGGTTGTCCTCCGCCGAAAGCCGTGTAGCCTCTCTCCCTCCGAGTCCCCCTTGATGGTAACGGCACCAGCGTTAATGGTTGACCACTGGATATGGCCCAATCTTGGCCAGGTACCTACCCAACACACGTGTGCGATAATAGCGATCCGCGCCAACCAAATCTGAAAACAATCCCCCAAAACAACCCAAAAACCTCAAATTGCCCAAACAAGAAAGCGTACAACAAACAAGACCACGTACACGCACGCATGGATATATGCTATATGCATGGAGGGTCGATAACCGTGTATAATACCATACCCTATCTCGGACACAACGGGAAAAACCCTATGAAAGATGAGCAGAGGAAAGAAAGAAGCATTAAAACATCTACACCGTGAACGCGAATAGCGAATGGAAAGAAGTATGTCGTTTTTAGCGTGTCAATGAACGTCGTTGGGATACGAAGATGAGAGGGGTGAATGAATGAAATGCAAATAGGAATGAGTGAACGTGCGTGACCTTGCCGCGTGCGATTGATGCATGGTGATGATGATGATTGAGAGGATGAAAGTAAACGGGAAACATGTGCGGGTGGAGATGAGACTGACTTCAATCAAAATGATCGTTGCATGATTAACCATGGGACCTAGACCTGCGAGGCGTCCACACAAACAGCGAGAGAAACCGAGGCATGGAGCAAGCGGGAAAAGTGCGCAAGGAAGCGGTGCATGCAAGCAACACCCCTTTCACTTCAAAACCGAAACTCCTCTGGTTCCCAAACCTCCGGAAACGAATACCACATCGCAGGAAGAAGAGAAAGCCTCATCTCTCCGTCCTCAGGTCCACCTATCGCGTAATCAAGCCACGCGTCTTGATACCGGTGCGTGCCCGTCCGCTTGCGATACTCGAACCCCACTTTTCGAAGCGACTTGAGACCACGTGCAAAAAAGGCTGCGCACTCTTGCCGTATGACACGCCACGATTCCATGTCATCTATCTCGTCATATTCCGGGAATTGCATACAGAGCCGGAGGTCGCGCAGGGAAGACAGGGGGGAGAGGGCTTCTAGATATTCCTGCTGTGTGCGATGCAAGATGAAAACAACGTTTCCAGGGTCAGCATCCTGTTTCAATGATCACCGCAACCAAAATAAGGCCATAGTGGCAGATTCGGGAGTAAACGGGTGACAAGGAGGAAGGGAGGGAGGAAGAGTGGACGTACACAGGAAGCCACAGACTTGCCATCGTGGTAGCCACACCGCTCAATCTCAAGGACTTCGAGTTGGGGGCAGTGAGTAGCGATCAAACGACATATGGCTGGCGTGAGTTTGTCTTCGATAATGATACGGAGATGTTTTAGAGGGCAGTCGCTTGCGCCGACATCCGCAAGCACGCTTTCGACCTGGGGTTGTGAGAGCGCAATGGGCCACCGAGGGAGATCCACGAGAGCCATGATGGCTAGCCGCCGGAGATTCGTCATGTAGTTGAAGATGCCCTGGAGAGCGCAGGCATTCGAAATAGCGAAACTGTCCAAGGAAGCGAGCTTGGCCAGATTTTCGGGATTGGCAAGGACGTATGGGTCGAGAAAGCGAAACTCTTGCGATTTTGTTTGAGGGAAAAGCAGTCGAAAATCGCGCAATACGGGCATCCTGTGCAACACGTCGAAGAGACTAGGGGAGTGGGCGGCTGGGCCCACGTGAAATGAAAGATTCAGGTTCAGGTTCGGGATTCGGCCATGGAGGACGAATGTGGTCAGAGCGGGCCAGTCGATGGTGGCGAGACCGGTGAAAGCCGTCAAGTCACCTGATAGCTCCAGTTGAGTAAGTGTAGGGGCGTGCTGGCGCAAAAAGACCCCGGAGGATCGTATTTCCCTGTAACCGCGGAGGTTGGCCTGGGCTCTGTATTTTCTCCTCCAGTCTCGCATAAAGTAGGTGATGTCTGCAAATTTTGGATCGGTTGGGCCGTCGCCGATACGTAGGGTCTGGCCTACGGGGGTGAGATTGACCCGACGGAGTGGCACAGGGTAGAATTGCATGAGGCTCTGATCGATTGGAGTGTCGATCAGCGTAAACGAGGAAAGATAGCGACACTGGCCAAGGGCCTCGTAGAGTGCCTGAGGGGGCAGAAAAGGGGTGCTCAATGTTACTTTGGTGAGTTTGGGCATGTATGGGATGGCGTAGATGGCGAGGTCCATGTGGTATGGACAATAAATGGCGTCGCGATCCAGATAGCCGTAGCGGATACGACCCGGCTCTGTCCACTCGTCGTGCCAGTCAAGACGAAAGTGCCTTTTGGGATGATGATAAGAAAATAAATGGAATATAGACGGTCACTTACCTGATGTACGGCCAGAGGGACTCGGGGTAGAAAAGGAGGCCGTATTCTCTGTCTGTCTTGGATCTCTGTGGCCATCGGACCTCTGCGAAGAGAAAGGGGAGGCAAGCCTGGCGTACGTGGCGGGAGGTGGTAGCGAGGTTGAGGAGGGAGGGTGAGACGGTGTCTCTGCCGGTGGGGAGGAGGTGGGTGATGACGAGGGGGAATATGTCTGCGATTAGAGACATGGCGCAACTTGGAGAGAGGGCAAACCTGTGGGATGTTATGGTCGTAAGAAGCGGATTAAACGGCGTGCAGGCAGAGGGCAGAGCTGGATCCATCACAGGGCAGGGTCGTAAATATGTCGATCAGTCCAATTCACAGGTCTGGACCACGTCTAGACTCGGCACGTTTCTTACGAAACATGTACAACATACTACATTCATTTCACTGAGACGCATACTTCTCCGTCCACTCCCGGCTCACTCGCTGCGCATCCTTCTCATTCTCCTTGTAATGCTTCGCTACATCCGTCGCAAGCGGGTCGTCCGGGTTCGGCGCGCTCAGCAACGCCTGTATCGACAGCAGCACTGTCCGGATTTGCAATGCCGGCGACCATTTATCTGTCCAGCGCCCGTCACGATCCGTCGTATCCGCAATACAGTCGCACTTTGCACCCACCTTTCAGGATGTCCAGACAGATGCGTCCCAGTTTATCTATAGCAGCCGTCGGGTGAGCACGCGGAAAATAACAACGCCACACCACCCCTCTCGGCAACGCGGCCCACATGCACCTTGTGCTCATGCCAACTCACCGATATTGGGATGGTATATCTTGGTCAGGAACCGTACTTTGGGGGGGCTCATGGGATACTCCTCGGGAAGGAACAGCTCTAGATGAAACACGCCCTCTGCGCCGGCATCAGCATGTGCGTCGTGCACCCATCTGAGAGACGTGGCTGACGTTGAAAGGGACTCCCGTCTGGCCCTTGGATGGTCACATCAAAGTAACGCAGGTTGTCTTCGTGCGGTGCAGCCGTAATTCCTGGAGCAGGGTCGGCGACAAGGCGCTCAGTTTCCTAGCCATGCATATCCACCACGGCAGATACACGAGGTCAGCGGTGCGGGAGACACGACGTGGGCACGCCGACGATAATTACCTTGATGATTCGCTGGATCGACCGCACGCGGACATCAGCTCGCTGTGATACCAGACAGAAAGTGATCCACACCTTTGGTAGAGACATATCGAGGGCGTGAACGACTGTCGCGGCAGATGTACAGCGATGGTCAAGCCAAGCTACAACGCCCCAGCGGACGCTCCCGAATCCCGACAAATATTGTCAATCAATATTCCCACGGGTGTTATTCTCGAGAACCATGTCCAGCAACGATGACCACGTACGTCGAGGACCTTCCTCGCCTATACCGGTCTAACGATCTACAGGAAAACGATGGTTGGGTCAAGCTCGTCAGTTCCGACGGATACTCCTTTCTCATCAAACGCAGCGTCGCCATGATGAGCGGGACCCTCAAGAACATGCTTAATTTCGACAGTTAAATGATTCCCTTCCGTACCAAATACTTTTTCTTCTGATACATTTAACCCTTGCGTTCCATTCTGCCACATTACCCACGGCGGTCCTATCCCATAGGTAGCTTCAAAGAAGCACTGGCCAACACTTGTCCAATCAGCGAACGGTGAGTTATCGTACTGCATTGCGTGATTCCGGAAGCGGCTTACATGTCCAATGTTGCACATTCTCCTCGGCACGATACCGGATGTCGATGTCGCGTCCACATTGCCAGCGCACCCGTCGTCGAAAAAGTCTGTGAATACATGTCCTTCAAGGCGCATTACGAAGGTCTTGGATCCAAAGAAGACATTCCTATCAATGAATTCACAGAACGTATCCCACCCGAAATCGCGCTCGAACTGTACGTCCTTTTTTTTGGCGACATTCCTTAAACGCACAAGCGCTGATCCTCCCTTTTTTTGTCCTTCCATTTTTTCCCAACCCCAATTTCCACTCCCCTGGTCCTTGTCGTTCTAGACTCTTGGCTGCGGATTACCTAGAAGGTAAGTCGGGCTTTTTTTTATCCATTTCAAATGGAGGTGTTTCTGATGAAATTGGCCTCGTCCCGGTGCCTTGTTGTTGCCCTGGAATACCTAGTCTAAGGCAAAAGTGGCCGCCTTGGCGCGGATGGCGCGCCTTTTTGGGCAGCGTTGGGCGCACGTACTGCGCCTGATGAAACTGGTGCCTTCTGCAGGAGGCGGTAGAATTAATATTCATTCTTCTGGAGGCGGGTGTGGCAGAGCAACCTGAGTCGGCGCAGAGTACGAGCTTCTATTGTTGTTCTATTATTCTAACGAGAAAAACGCGTTTTGATCATCTGGATGAGGCATGGGAACGCTTTCACATGAAATTTATCTCACGTAGTGTGCAGCTTTGGAACTAAAATGTTGGAATCGAAACCACGGTACCGAGACATCTTGTTCTGCGAAATCCATTATCTGTCTTCTAACGTCAAATACTCGTAGGTCTACTACACACCAGAAACCGACTGACGGAACGAATGAGGCATGACCATGCACACGCGCACTTGATTACGCTCAGGGCCTGGCCAACACGATGCGCTCCTTCCCCATTCAATCAGCCCCTTGATGAGAAATGCACTAGTGGATAGCCGCACAGGCCCGGGACCAGACTTCCAATCTCGTCCAGCGGCGCGTGTTCTCGACCGCTGAACAGTCATTTGACAATGGAGTCCCGCTTTATTCGTTTCCCGAGCTGCCTGTGCAGCGAAGTGACTCGTGACTCATGACTCATGATTTAGGTTTGCGCTGGGCGCCTTGAATTTGGGTGCCGACGCGCTATTTCAACAAGGGGCGCAGTCTGAGTAAGTACGCCATCTTATCGGTTTCGTTTACTCGGTTCGCTGACTGACAGTGATCTCCTGAAGCCAGACCTAATAAGTATGTGGAGATCGGTCGTTCTGATCGTACCGACGGCAGATGCTCATGATGGGCTGCGCGTGTGCTGCGCCGGAACAACACGGGGCAACGTGTATTCGTACGGCGCCAGTGTAAAAGACGCGATCGACGCGATTCCGGCGCGCTGCGGCCCAATCTCCGTGTGGTTGTCAACGCCAGTAGCCTGTAGACGCGTCCAGACTGCAGTACATACGCATTCTGCGCACGTCCCGTACCCGTGTGTACGGGTGCGCCCGCGCTGGTACGCTCCGGTGCCTCGTGCCCCCCCTGTTCTGCGATGTGCGCGGTTTGTGCGTCGGGAAGTAGCTTTGCGCATGTTCTCTCATCTCAATTGAGGCGCTTGAACGGCCATGTCAACGGTGGGACTGGGACACCGCCAAGCAAATATGATGGCGGGCAAACTGACAATTTCCCATGTCTCGAAGTTGGCTCACGGCTCATAGATCACACCACGCTCGATGGCGGGCTAACTCAAGGCGACCATGGCATGGTTATTTTGAACTCGATGCAGCTTTCCATTCGTGGACTTTACTTCCAGACCGTCGAAGTTGCAGTCACGTGCCGCCTTGGCAGTAGGCGTTACACAACTGGGTGCGTCTGCGTCATTCTCCTCGCTAGCCGCTGATCGCTTGCGTACAGTTATATATGTAGCCACGAGGAATCTGGTTCGCGTGCTTTCACTCACTTTGCGCGGTGTATACGACCGTGTTTCAGGATGCCCATAGCTCGACCGTGCTACTTGCTCTCCCGACGATGGACGACGTCAGACGTCTCCCTGTATATATAGCAGATCAGGCAGATGACCAGGACACGCGGACGTTCAACATTCAATTGTGCAAGAAACCCTCCGGCTGAGGATCCATGATTTGCGGCAAGTAGTCTCTGACCTTCTCTAACTTGGCAATCTCTCATCTTGAATCGCGATCATCAGTCGCGTCCGAGTTGGCAATCAGGCAATCGTAGAACGCTATATAAAGCCTGCACTTTCAAGTTGGACTTGGCTCAAGTACACGCATCGTATTATACGATACGCTCGGAGTTTCTCGAAGCACGAGCCGTTGCCGAAGGGAAAGCGAGGCTGCAATTGTGTTTGGAACGACAGGGCCTGTTTGCCTGATTCGGGCTGGCTTCCAGCAAGTAGGATCCCTACGCACCACGCATGTCGATAGGAAAGGAGCCACTTCCGAGGCTTAGCAGAACTAGAAACCAGAGTGGCGCAGACTCGGATTCCAACTTTGATCACAAAGTTTGATTTAGACCACTTCTCATCTTTTGGGATCTCACGGTGAGTACTGTATCGTGTTTTTCCCTCCCTTATCTACGTTTTGACTGAGTTGTTTAACGGGTAGGGCAGCGACAACCGTCTCAGACTTTTCGAGGTGTAGCCTCGCAGCCACTGGCATGATATAGTTTATTGATTGATGAAGTGGGATGTCAGGAGTGGGAGCACGTGCCTCGTTTCGTTTGTTTAAACATTTAATGTGAACCCTCTCGGGCTCCAAGAACCCTCATTAACATTTATAAGAATACATTTCATTGATTGAGATGACGGCTGGGACCTGTTACTCAGTCTTGGTTGGATATTATCTTTATTGCCCTCTCGATCGTTGGCGTGAGAGAATCTTTGGACTCGCTTATAGAGTCCTCACTTTACTCACCGGCACCGTGTGACTACCCTGATTCGTAAGATATGCAGGCGTCTAATTATTAGTACAGCAGCTTTGACGGTGGTAAGACGCTGGTAACCATCTCGACTCCCCACCACGCTGAAACCTTTCCATGGATGCAAATGCGGGCCGACCGCACGGCATTAGGCATTCCTCCAACAGCTCGTCTTCTGCGGTAGACCTTTCCGGCACTAGTACTGGACTCGGCGCCCAAGCTCCATTACCTGCGTTACTGCCATCGGACGCCGACGGTCGAGGGTATACTCGTCGGCGCCTGAGCTGGAGCAATGCTGAAGGCGGGCCGGACCTTCCACGTCTGAACGTTCCAGTCACACAAGAGCCAGAGCTAGCAGCCTCAGAGGAGGATCCATTTTTTTCTTCGGAGGGCACCCGCTTACGGAAGGATGAGTCGTCCATATTTCCCACCCCCCATTCAAATGCCTCCTCTACCTCCCTGCTTTCGACGCATGCCGACGCGGGCCCAGATGATGAAACGCGTCTCACAGGCGAGGCTCAGCCTCGAGTGGATGGTCATTGGTCAAGAAACTTGTCTGCCGACTCAGAACGCTCTCCTGGCTTCACGTCGCGGCCTAGACGACAGTATACTGCCCCTTCGCCCCTCAGACGCACTATCACAAGTGCTTTCCGTCGCGCGTCGATGCGCGTCGCAAACATCGGAGGAAACAGATCCTATGCTCGATTTCAGGACGACGGTGAAGGTTCTGATGCTAGTTCGACGTCAGATGGCATAGAGCAACTCGACGCTGGAGAGAGGGTCGCTTATCGAACGCTGCCATCCATACCTTTGCGAGGGCGAGCCCTTGGCATTTTGGGACCAACGAATGCTCTTCGTTTGCGGCTGTACAAGTTGCTAATCCATCCGTATGTATCATTTAGGCTGAGCTTCCACTTACTAAGTTTATGACCAGGTACATTGAGCCAACGATACTCGCATTGATCGTCCTCAATGCCGTTGCGTTGGTGGTGCAAGCTTCGCGGACCCTGTTGTTACCTTCCAATCAGGTTCCCATTACCGTCACGGGGTACTTCCATGCTTGGGAAGACTTTGTCATCTTCGTACTCTTTGTACTATTCACGTATGTGTCGTATCCAATGATACGCGTCCTCACTAATCCGTAATAGTATCGAAGCCTTGGGTCGAATATGTATTTCTGGGTTGTTTCTAGACCCAGAGGTACGAACTTCGGCTTTATTTTCACTTTCCTTTGCAAAATTGGCTCGCACTATGTCTACGAATTCAGCTCCGAACGCCAATATTCACTCTCCCATAATGCGATCTGGCTCGTTAGCGAGGGGGCACACATTGAGGAGAGTTTACGACAACCTGGCAAAACCGTTCTCATTATCACTATCCTCGCATGCACAACCACTTTCGTTTGCGCGAGTTCCTACTCGCATGCCCCCATCATCCTCCGCTTTGCACGGTGAAGGTTACTCGGAAGACCCAGAACCGCCCACGTTTCTATCTCGTGTAATGAAATCTGACGTACCAAAATCCGATCCTGATGCTCTCGTCTCACTTCCATTCAGCCTTGATATACAAATGGCGCGGAGCAAATTAGAGCGAAATATTCCCTATCTACGGCAAGGTTGGGGTAGGATTGATTTCCTTGCGGTGACCGGATTTTGGGTATCGTTCGCGTTAGCGACTGCGGGCCTCGAACGGGGAAACCACCATATCGGAATATATAGAGCGTTAAGTGTCCTGAGGACAGCAAGATTGTTAAGCGTCACGAATGGTACTACCGTGAGTGACATGCCTTCTTGGTTTTGCTTTTACGATTCTCATAGTACTGAGCCAGACGATCATGCGTTCCCTCAAGATAGCCCGTCCTTTGTTGGCAAATGTGTTATACTTTATTATTTTTGCTATGGTGTTGTTCTCGTGAGTCCTCCATCGTACCATGTGACTGATCACCCACTTATGGTGGACTAGCATTATCGGTGTGCAGTCGTTCAAAGGGTCCCTACGTCGTACCTGCAATCTTTTACCTGTACTCGGGCAGAATTCCACGCAGCTATTACAAATGTGTGGAGGACATATTAATGCAACAACTCTGGCCCCTTCACCCTATTTATACTCCGACGGGACATCTGCAAGCATCACAAAAGGGTTCATTTGTCCATTGGGGCAAGTCTGTCAGGTACGTTGATTCGCTGTTGTTCCAAGTAAACTATACTTACCAGAGTCATGTAGGAAGGAGAGAATCCTTACAGTGGTGTGGAAAGTTTTGACACGGTGTATTATGCGACCCTCCAGATAGTCGTACTTGCTTCAGCGAATACCGTGAGTGCCTCGTTTTTCGACCGCTGACGATATCTGACTTTGGATACTTGTGCAACTATACCAGTGGTCTCAGGTCATGTATCAGATCATGGCGTCTGAATACCTCTTTGCTTCCATTTTCTTCATTTTCGGGATTCTGGTGCTGAATTTTTGGCTATTTAACTTAATGGTCGCCGTGATCACAAATTCATTTTCTGCAATCCGTGCTGGTACTAAACAAAGTGCTTTTGGAGCAGCACCGTACGTCTCCAATCTCAGGTGTAAATTCACTCTCATTTGACTTACAGACTCGGGCGTGTCGACGAAGAACCTGAGGAAGGCTGGTCCGCAGTGACCGGACGCCACGTCGGTCAAAATCGTCTCAAAGTCTGGTGGTCGTACACCCGCTGGTTCTGGGTGTTTCTAGCCTTCGCTTCCCTCGTGGTACAAGCTACTACGACCGCTGACATGAGTGCGATACACCGAGAACTCATCGACCTGACCGAATTTATAATCACGTTTGCTTTCGACATCGAAATCCTTGTTCGTATCGCTGTCGAGCTGCCTGCTTGGAGGAACTTCTTCCTCCACGGTAACAATTGGCTGGACTTGATCATCGCTATTGGATCCAGCGTCATTCAAATTCCCGCCATTCACAACTCGAGTGTCTATCCATGGTTAACGGTCTTCCCATTGGCAAGATTCTACCGTGTGCTGCTGGTGGTACCACGGATGAAACCCTTGATGGTATTTCCTGCGTTCCATCCTTTGCTTTCGATATATTGACTGGTGCTATGTTAGCTGACCGTCTTCGGGAACATGTATGGTCTCGCGAACATGACCTTGTTCCTGCTGCTCATCAATTTCCTCGCTGCTCTGTTTGGGATTCAACTCATCCAAGGAGACATGCCCGGGTCATCCACTATGAACTTTGGTCAACTGTTCAACTCCTTTCTGGCCATGTACCAGATATTTTCTTCGGAGAACTGGACTACTGTGTTGTATACCGCGACGGATGCCGAGCTGAACCTTAATCAAGCAATCACCGTGTGCATGTTTCTGTGCTGTTGGCTTCTCTTTGCAAATTGTAGGTTCATTCGTTCGAGTTTGTTTCGTGATCGACTGACATCGGTGGTTGACCAGTCATCGTTATGCAGATGTTCATTGCTGTCATCAACGAGAACTTTAGCGTGGCGGAGGAGGCTAAGAGAAAAATGCAGGAATCCAGCCACTCGGAACAACACTCCCAGACTACCAGCAGTCGGTGGACAGACATGCTAAATCCCTACATATGGCTTGGGACGAAGTCAACGACAGCGGACGCCGAAAACACATCTTCGACCTCGGTTCTCGCAGAGGAAGAAACGTTGGTTCAACATAGCCCGCTTCCTATGCATCACGAATCGGGCCAGGTTAGTTCCTTGATTTTCGACTCTGCTTAGCTACTGATACTTTTCACAGAGACGTACGCCGTCGAGCACTAGTAGCAAGCCTCATCATCTACGACAGAGTTCATTCGGTCTGCTCCACGATCTCTTCACTGGAAGTGAGATAACAGACGATATTCCACTTCTCGATTTGCACCGCGGACGTTCGGACTCGAAAGGGTCAGAGGTCGCAGTTGAGCATGAAACCGACCGGTACTTGTGAGGAACTCTTCATCAATCTGACGACTTTCTTCGCTCACCACCACTTGACTTAGTGACATATTGGCAAGGCTCCAAAGAGAAAGGGACCCATCCAAGAGCTCTGGTGATACCCATAGAACTCAGACCATAGAGTTGATCCGGAGGCATCCATCGTATGACAAGGTTTTTTGGTTTTTTCCTCAAACAAATCGCCTTCGTCGTCTCTGCCAGAAGATTGTTAACCCAAGTGGCGGAGAGCGTATTTTTGGCACGTCGCCCTCGGATGTTGCCCACACGTTCTTCCAGCTTGCCATCTTCTTGGCCGTTCTTGGCAATGTTGCCACCGAAGCGATTGCAACACCCCTCTATCGGCGCAACTACTACATGCAACATGGTCCAGTGCGGGGTGCATGGTTCCACGTCACAGAAGCCACCTTTGGTCTCATCCTTGTCGTCGAATTTTTGATCAAGATCATTGCAGACGGCCTTCTTTTTACCCCAAACGCTTATATCAGGAGCATTTGGAATATCCTCGATTTCGTCATCATGGTTGGCATCGTTGTGAATGTCTCGTTCACGTTGGTTTTCGTCAGTGGCCTCAGTCGATTTATCCGTGCACTGAAGGCACTGCAGGCACTCCGATTCATGACCTTGATCGACAAGATGCGGAGTACCTTTGAGAACTTGATTCTGGCTGGCTTCATACGCATACTCGATGCGGCCGTTCTTGCCGTGCTCTACCTCATCCCTTTCAGCGTCTGGGGTACGAATATCTTTGCTGGGCTGATGAACGAATGCAACGACACGAGCGTCCAAGGCATAGGGGACTGTACCAACGAATACGTCAACACGATTTACGGGAATAACTTTGGGTTCCTCGTGCCGCGTGCTTGGGATAACCCAGCGCCGTCCACCAAGTTTTCATTTGATAACTTTCCTGCTTCGATGCTCATCCTCTTCGAGATCGTGTCGGAGGAAGGATGGATCGATGTCATGTCCGTTGCGATGAGCATCACTGGCAGAGGGCAACAACCCCAGATCAATGCTTCACAGGCCAATGCAATCTTTTTCGTGATATATAACCTGCTGGGGGGCGTCGTGATATTGACCTTGTTTGTCAGGTAAGTCGACCCTTGAATGGCTTATGTCCGTGCCCGAACTGAAGGCCGATCGTAGTATCATTATCGGGAATTTCTCGTCACGGACTGGATCTGCGTTCGTTACTGAAGCCCAACGGGAGTGGATCGATCTGCAGAAGCTCATCAAGCGACTGAAGCCATCAAAGAGACCTAAAGTTAAACCCACTTCTCTGTTTCGAGCTTGGTGCTACGATCGTGCGATTCACAAGCATGGGTGGTGGACAAGGATGATGACCCTTCTCTTCGTGGTTCAGATCATCGTTTTAATGTTCGTTCTTGCCGTCCATCTGCTCGCTCGAATTAATGAGATTGCCGTAGGACCGAAGCGTTCTCTGCGGAAACCGTTGATAACTGGCACAGTAAGCAACTCGTGGATTCCGTACTCCTAGCGCGTTGCTGAAGAGGGTCATTTAGATATACTTTCGTTCAGTATTAGCCTGATCTATGTGGTGGATACAACCATTCGACTCTATGGACTTGGGTGGCATGCTTTCCGCGCTAACGGCTGGAACCTCTTTGACGTCGTTGTGGCGTCTGGGAGTTTTACCACGATCCTCGTTGCACGCTTCTATTCTGACAGTCTTGCCGTTCAGCTCCTACAGAAGCTGTTTTTGGTCAGCATCGCATTCAAGCTTGTTCAGAGGGTGGGCTCGCTGAACCAGCTCTTCAAGACTGGCATGTAGGTGTTCGCTTCTTGGTGTTCTTGTCTTTGATCACCCTTATGACGGGGACTGTATTACAGCGCCAGTCTCCCCGTAATTCTGAATCTGCTCGCTTTATGGTTGACGCTCTTTCTATTTTTCGCCATCATGAACATGGAGGTGTTTGGACTCACGAAGTGGTACTCGGGAGAGAATGCGTATCAGAATTACCAAACTATGGGCTCGGCGTTCCTCATGCTGGCATTTATGAGCACTGGGTGAGTGATTGCGTCCGTGATCGAACGAACCCTCGAGCTCATGCACGGTTAGGGAGGGGTGGAATCAGTTTATGCACGACTAGTAAGGTGGCCCGTGTGAGCGTAATCTCAACGACGCTCACGGTTACGTGTGCAGCACCCTCGCATACCCGCGCTGCACGCAGGTCTCTCATGGCGTCTATCAGACGGATTGTGGTAGCACTCCTTGGGCATTCTCGATGTTCATCGCGTGGAACGTTCTCAGCATGGTGAGGACATGCATGACCGCACCGATTCCTCGCACAGTTGACTGTTTCTTTCTTTGCTAGTACATCTTTGTCAACATGTTCACTGGTGTGATCGTGGAGAGTTTTTCATACATTTTCCAGTCCACCAGTGGTGGCTTGAAGTCGATCACGCGTCATGAGACACGTGCGTTTAAAAAAGCCTGGGCTGAGTTTTCGGATCCCAACACCAGGCTGTTGGAGCGTCCAAACCTCGTTCCGTTCCTCGCTGTACGTCGCTCCCAGAATCACCTTGCGATCCACCGGCTCACCGTCGCGCGTAGAAACTCAGTGGCGTCTTTGAAGTGCGCATTTATCCATCCCACTATTCGACAGCGTCCATCCTAGCCGCCTGCCATGACAAGTCGAACAAGAACAGCAAGACGGGCGGGATTAACCTCCGCAAGCTGAACAAGCTGCTCAACAAGATCGATTTCAGGATGATCCGGAGGCGACGCGCGGTGTATATGCGGATTTATCACGAGGCGAACGCGATGTATTATCAAAGTAAGGGGATCTCGTTTACGGAGATGCTTGTGCTGCTTGCGCATCACACGCTGATCAATGATCGGGAGGCGCTGGGGTAAGTCTGCCTCTTTTTTGTGTACGTTGGGGTGACGAGCTGGGCTGACGGTGGGCGGTTTCTTCGTTGGCTATGTTAGGTTAAGGGAACTCGAGGTGAGAGAGGAGATGCTCAAGCTAGTCGCGAATCTCGTGGGGCTGGACAAGATACGGTCTCAACTGCAGATGATATCCGATCGCCGGGAGTTCCTCCAAAAACGC
>MU131095.1:0-21600 GCA_015039435.1 Imleria badia
TATCAACATCATGTGTGCCTTTTTGTATTTTCTTGGACTCGATTATTTTGCTCACTCGACCCTTCATCGCACGTTTGATTAGGGCGACTGGGGTGCCTTATGCGGGACGAGGATGAGAGGTTATGCTGAAAGGATGCGTATAAGACGAGTCCTGTCCATAATGTGTGTATTACAAGTCCTGCAAAGGGAGCGAGTATGTCTTTTTCTCAGATCAGCACCAGCGAAAATCAAAGGCCACAACTTTTTTTCACGTCAACGGGGCGCATTGATCCATGGGATTCAATACAAATAGACGATTATGCCGCGGCAAACTCGTGAGTATGTGGACATTGTCCGGTTCCTGTCGCCTCGCAGCATTAGCATGGGTCAAAATGTGTGATATGATCTCGAGGGTAACCTGACTCGTGTCTGAATTAATATTGGTTTAAGCTGCTGCAAACGAAGACGGGTTCTTAGAAGAGTAGGAACGACTGTCTTCCTACCTAAGGGGCTGCCTACGGGAGACTAAGTTGGGACGGACATGGAATCTTGAATGATTTCGCCGTGAGAATTGACATCGATCTCACTGACGACACGGATCCCGATTCGCCATGGGAAGAAAACCCTGACACAAACTACGTCCCAGAGGCCGAATGGACAAAAATCACCTCAGACTTTACAAACGTAGGCCTCGGTCGTTTTTCACCGCATGCGTGTTCATTCCAGTTCATAGTCGGGGTATCGAGAGGGCATCATTGCAGGCAAAGAAGCCTTTTTACAACAAGGCTTTGACGCTGGTTTCGCCACCATAGGCGTCCCTCTCGGTCGAGAACTTGGCAACCTCCGTGGGGATGCTGCTGCGATTCGGACGCTCTTGAACGCTCAGAGTCCAGGCTCGCCCGAGCTCGAAGAAATCCGAAGCATATCGGCTGTACTCTCCACCATACGATTCTCCGATATCGCACCACGCGACCTTGAAGCCGAACAGCATGCCAAGGAGCACCTTGGCGTGAACGATCCAGCCATCGAAAACTCAAACTCGGGGCTAGAGACAGCGCCACAGGAGAAACCCACAATGGAAGAGGTTGCCAAACTGAAGGAGAGACTGGCCTTGCTCAGCGCAAAACTTGGTTTACCTGTCCTTCCTTGAGATACCGGGCCGCCTATCGGTACGATCATCCCACAAGTTCAAACACATGCATGTCTTACCGCCGCCGCAGTTTTTCGATGGGTCCAGACTCCAGCGACGCATCTCGTCCATGGAAACATTGATGGTCAAGTCCACAACCCTGTTCTTGTTCTCATTCGCCTCGGCGTAATGTACATATATTGCTTCCAATTTTCCACACTTGCTCCACATCTCGAAACGTCTGTCGCTGAATCAGTCAAGGTCAACTTGAACGTCTTTTCCGGTTCGTGCATCGCTTCTGTCGTGCCGTCAGCCATCGCCCCCTGAGTTCTTCCTGCGCGTTGCATCGCGGTTCTTGGACCATCGTCTCGTCATCACCATAAGACCGGCCCTTTGTCGCGTCGTCTCCAGGCTGACCTGTCGTGCATGGCGACTTTCCAGGGTCGAGGGTATGCGCCAATGCAGATGGGTATCTACGCGTGCCTCTTATTGTCGTCAACGAGGGATCGGGTCCAAGCCCGCGCTTCTCCAGAGGGCCCAACTGCAGGTCAGCCCTACTGGCTCGGCACCACTCCATCAGCACTCGACGTGCATCATCAGCTCGCACGATCTGCGCGCGCAAGCGGAAGATTCTGGGGTCCACGATCAACGTGTCGCACTCCGGCGACGACGAACACGACTTGGTTTCCTGTGTCGACGAAGCCGCATCCGATGTTGGGCTCGATTGTGCCTGCTCCTCCGGCACTGCGTCATTCTGCCTTGGCGCATCGGAAGCTCGTGTATCTGCACTATTTGGATCGCGATGCGTACTTGGCTTCTGCGTTTGTGCGTTTGACTTTGGTTTGGCCAGAGTATTTGACAAGTCACTTGTTTTCCGAGAAGGACGTTCAAGATTCGTGGTGGTAGACAGCGGCATGCCAGTACCACCTCCTCGGGTGGTTGCCTCCGACTTTGCAGTCGCCTTGGACGGGCGCGTCTTCTTGGAATCCCGGCGCGATGGAGGGACCTTTGAAGCAACCTGCGATCCACAAACGTCTTTCCACTTCGCTTGGGCCGCAACGTTCTCCTTGTTCAGGTCACAGGGACAATCGCTTGACAAGCATCGCTGGAGGACGATAAACATGGACGAACTCGACGTGGTCTCTAGAGCCAAGCTGGTAGACATCGCGGTGAGATTTGGATCGCTCTCTGGACGGACAACCTTTGCACCCGGGTAGGTCGGCGGAGGTAGGTCCCCGTTGCTGTTCTGGTCCGAGGCGCCCGGACCCCTGGTGATATGTTGGGGACTGTGAGCGAACAAGGGCGCCGCCACGACTTCGCTCTGAAGGCGTGCTTGCCATGCCGCGTGCTGCGAACGGAGAGTGTCCCCCGCCATGATGATGGAGAAGAAAACAGACTTTGCCAAACTGTTCTGAAACAGGGTTTCTCGACCTGGTGCCCCTGCCCTCCAAAGCATCGTTGAGTAACGGTGTCCGTGTGTGTTGAGCAAAACGTACCACTGGCATGACTAGAGGCGCTCTTTCCGAGCGACGCACGTACGGTTTTGAGACATTTCTCGGCATCGTCGTAGGACGCGAGGGCCATTTTGGCTGTCCCCATCAACCCATCGGCGCTGCAGAGCGCACAGAGCGCACAGGTCCGCCCTTTGCGCGTTTCGGGACAGCTGTCCGTCCTATGCCATTGAGAAATGTTCTCAATGTCGCCCAAGAGACCGGTGGCGTATGCACGTTGATCAACGAGAAAATCCTCGCAGGTGGCCAGTTCTCCGAGAGACATGGAGGACGCTGACGTTGGAGGCATTGTATTAGCGTGAGAGCGGTTTGGGGGGGCTGAACACGAATGCTGTTGACAAGGGGAGTGTGCATGTGGATTGATGGAGATCCACGTTTTATATCGTTTTGATGGGGAGGCTGACCCGTGCTATAATAGCCGGGAGTGGACTCGGTCGGTGTCAGCCTTCGCAGTAAGACTAGTTCGTCCAGGTCGAGGGGGGGAACATTCTGATCATACCGAATGAATGATAGCAGGTATTCAAGTTGACCTGGACTTCGACAGTAACCGCTGCCACGTGCTGACAAGTTGCGGTGAGCTGCATCGATGCTAAAGTGCTGATAGTTGGATCAGAGCGTTCTCTGTCCGTGAGAATCGACGCCGGTAGCGACATAGAGACGGTAACGTTTACAAGTATCTCGTCGGCGGCGGTCACGGTGATCTCGAGTTGGAATGTGACGCGTGACGAACTGAGGGCGGCAATATCACTTCCAGTGGAGGCGAGGAATGTCTACTCTCTCGCCGTGTCCAAGGAGCGCAGATGGATCGCAGCGGGGACAAATTGGGACACGCAGACAAGAAGGATATCTGGGACGTCAACAGAGTCAATTTCTCGCGCGACCCGACTGCGTCGAAGAACTGCACGACCTCCATCTGAGACATTGCAACTTCTTGCAGACACTGGCAAGTGGTAACATAGCACAAATATCATTACATGTATACAATTTATAAATGGCGAAAGTATTTACGAAGTCATCTTCCTAGCCTGCTGTAGAGTTCAAATGCTCTCCGACGTGCTACTACTTGGTTGTTGATCAGTGAGAGACACCTCAAGGTCAACGGTCGTCAAAGCCAAGCCTGAGGTTGTATGAGTTGCTGGAACTGGTGGCCTTGGTGGCGTCGTGAAATCGTCGTCACTACTTGTATCTTCCGTGGTCCCCGTCAAGTCATGGAGCAAGAACCGATATGTGCATGTTACGACAACAAACAAGTTGCAGATGATGATCGATAGAGCGATCTGAAGGCAAATTCGAAACCACGTCAAAATCATGTAGTTTGTGGGGACTCACTTCAACGTGCATACCACCAAATGACAGGATCAAGCTATTCAGGATCCGGCCGACTGTGTGTAAAATTGCTCCAAAGGCCAGGACGACACTGGAAGCAAAGATGCAGAGAATCATTCTCCTGTGACGTCTGGGTAGTTTGACCCTCCACAGCATGCGCAAGGGGAGCGCGACGAGGATCGAGACTGCGATACAGTCGGCTGAGAATACTCAGTCGTAAGTAAAGCCTGTTGAGTGAGTCTACAGGACAAAATCAACGCTCACTAACGAATTCAAAAATCGCAATTTTTGGTTCCACTACACAGTAAGGTTTCGACGAAACCGGTGTTGTTCGGTGCCAACTTGGGTTTGCAGTACACTGCCATACTTTCTCGATCATGAGTATCACCCAGCTCGCCGCGAAAAGCGCCACACAGGCATAAGTGAATCTTCGGAGGCGAGGACTTCCGTGGGTGATGCGGATGATAGAGAATAGGACACTCATGCGTGCCGACCTATAAATATGTACAAGTTATCAAAACAATATCCCGATAGCAGAAAAGTGCCAACGCGCACGTCACAATACAGGTGAAACAGATGCTGTATATCCACGAAGCTACGATGGACGTCAAACCATCTACAAGCAGATCACAAGTAACATGTTCCGTTAACCCTTAACCTGACCAGCGTATTTCTTACTTACTTTCGAGTTCATATATCCAGTATGATGTGATTGAAAGTAGACCTGTTAGAAGCAAGACGGCTGCCCATGCATCCTCCCACCAGAACCGTTGGATTTTGAGACGGAAGTATATCCGCCACGCAGTTAAAAGCAACCCTAGACCTTCGACAACAGTGGCAGGTACTTAAGGATTGATTGGTAAGGTTCAGCAAGGACTTTAAGAATGATCTCGTACCCCGCAAGTGAGATATAACTGACTGTGTCATGATAGAGTCAACGAAGCGAGGGAGAGAATAGACAACATGCATTTATCCATGTCACCTTGGTATTATGTAGCAACTCTGGTACACACGGAGGTATTTATCGGCAAACTGGCGGAGAGTACCTTACTAATCAGCGACCCCGCATCAGAACTGTATTTTCTCTGAGAACCATGCAGTAACGACCTACCCTTGAATTCCCTTGTTTGTCAACTGCCTCCAGCCACTGGCAGTGTGAGAGGGGTAGACTTGGTAACCAAGCGATGTCAGGAGCATCGAGTCAGGTAAGAGTTAGGGCCCATTGACAAGAGCCATATATAATAACTTGAATCATGCTGTGCCCATGGTAAAGGTAAGTAGACTAGTTCCATCTCTCGGGCCAAATGACTATGACCTTGACGAACAGTTGGGAACTAGATATCATGGCGCATTATGAAGCCAACTTGGCGTATCCTGAGGAAGGGAGAAAAAAAAAACAGTCAATCAAGGCCCATCATGTGTCAATGAACATAAAAGCAAACCTAAAAGACGTGACAGCATGGGTTTTATGTAAATTAGAAACGCCAGCCTGCGTGATGTCAGTTCCTAGCATCGCTTCTGTCTGAATCCGTCGTACCGCATCAGCCTTCGCCCCTTGAGTGCTTCCTGCACGTCAAGTCTCGGTTCTTGGGCCGTCATCTCGTCGTCACCAATTGAGACGGGCCGTAGAGAGACTACGTGCCGGATGAGTCGGAATCCAATGAGAATCACCAAGCTGACCCGTCGTGCATGGCGACTTTCCACTGGCGGGGTCGACTGTTCCGAGGCGATCATAGGGCCAATGTAAATGGGTATCCACGCCGACTCCAGAGGGGCGGGAGGGTGCAGGCGAGACCGCCGCCGCCTTCGTTGCGGGCCCAGGCCTCGCGTAGAAACGGCTAGCCGGGGCTGTAGGTTTCGAGCTTGGTCACGATCGTCCCTTGTAACTTCGTGATGAAGTCTGTCATGCACTCACGCATGGGTTGGCTCATTGTTGGCCATCTACTCGTAATCAGTGCAGAGGTTGATAGCGATGGAACCAAACTTGCCAGAGATCCGCGCAGCACGAGGCCGATGATGGCTTGGGGGACGGACGGACGGACATGGAATCTTGAATGATTTCGCCGTGAGAATTGACATCGATCTCACTGACGACATGGATCCCGATTCGCCATGGGAAGAAAACCCTGACACAAACCACGTCCCAGAGGCCGAGTGGACAAAAATTACCTCAGACTTTACAAATGTAGGTCTCGGTCTTTTCTCGCTGCACGCGTGTTTATTCCTTTTTTCATAGTCGGGGTACCGAGAGGGCATCATTGCAGGCAAAGAAGCCTTTTTACAACAAGGCTTTGACGCTGGTTTCGCCAGCGTTGGCGTCCCTCTCGGTCGAGAGCTTGGCAACCTCCGTGGGGCTGCTGCTGCGATTCGGACACTCTTGAACGCTCAGAGTCCGGGCTCGCTCGAGCTCGAGGAAATATGCAGCATATCGTCCGTTCTCTCCACCATCCGATTCTCCGATATCGCACCCCGCGATCTTGAAGCTGAACAGCATGCCAAGGAGCACCTTGGCGTGGACGATCTAGCCATCGTCGAAATCACAGACTCGGGGCCAGAGACAGCGCCACAGGAGAGACGCATAATAGAAGACGTTGCAAGACTGAAGGAGAGACTGGCTTTGCTGGGCGCAAAACTTGGTTTGCCTGTCCTTCCTTGAGATACCGGGCCGCCTATCGGTACGATCATCCCACAAGTCCAAACATATGTCTTATGGCCGCCGCAGCGGAGCGCACCCTTGTCGGATGACTTCAATACACACGCGTACTCATTAACGCAATGTTTTAACTCTATCTATACTGAGAGTGCTGCCGCATGGCCTAGTATGCGCCCCGCACGGTCCTCTGCGATGTGGCGCAGGTGCGATCCCATGATCTCTCTATTAGGGTGGAACCTTGTCGGAGGCAATGACGCGTAACTTATATAAATGGATCGCTGGAACGTGGCAATAACTTTGTGGTTCGTAGCCAATGAACCATAATCGGTCTTCTCATTTTGGTGTTACTCACTTATCGCAGCTCAGCACACGATTGTTCCCGTGACCTCGAGTCTGAATAGATGTTCCCCAAGAGTGCTCCCGAGTTAACCCATCTCTTGACCGTGCCGATTTCTTCGCTGTCTCACCTTGCAGCGGTCGGGCCAAAGGATGACCATGTGGACTCCTCTGAGAGCCACGTCGCAGAACGGACCTGTTGAAGGAGCGCCCTACACTCCTTCGTCACATCCCTTCCTACCATATGGCATCTGCATCCTCTTTTGATGCCTTTTGTCTACTTCAAGTGATGATTGCATGGTGGGGACTAACTGTTATATCTGGCTACCGAGGGAATGCTCCCCTTCCGGGACCGCAGAACCTTTATGCACTCGCCTTGCCGGCTCCGTCTCGTGTCCAGAGGGGGTCTTGTGGTACAACCTCATGCACATCGTTCCTGTCGTCCATGAGGAGGATCGACCAAAATCAGCTCGCGTGATGGTATTTAATGTCGTGCAGTGAGCAGTTGCTCTCAGCTCCTGAGTGCCTTTACCCTGGTCTTGTTGGCATCATGGTCTTCCTTCGCTCTGGCGTCACCGCATCCCTGGTTCTCTCTTCCTTGTTCGGATCAATACACGGCGTTCCGTTGGCGGATAAGCTTGGACGCCTCAGTCCGTCTGCTCGTGACCTCTTAAAGAGGTCTACGCCAGCTGCGCCTCGCTTTCTGGCTTACAATGACGAATGGCTCAACCCGTTGCCCTCCGCGTCAGATCTCGAGGTAAGCAAGACGTGTATGGCTTGACGAATTTTCCATCCCTGACGCTCATGCACTCAAGGGATTCAACGTCTTGCAAGTGGTTATCAGATAGCCTTTGTGGCACAACTAACCCGTTTCCAGTGCCCTCACGTTTTTGTTGGCCTCGGGTTCGGTCGACGAGGCTCAGAATTGGCAGGAACTGACGGCAAGCCAGCGTAGCTCCTACCTCTCAGAGTATAACGCCGCTGGAATCTCGCTCATCGTCTCTGCCTTTGGGTCTACCGAGACCCCAACCTCTTCGGGGCTCGACGCCGTGACAACGGCGAACAGCATAGCTGCCTGGGTGACCGAATATGGCGTCCTGGGTGTTGATGTCGACTATGAGGTACTGCTCGAGCTTATTTTTGTGACGGTCACTTATGAGGTCGTCGGGAATAGGACTTTACCGCGTTTAACAGCGGGGATGGCTCTGCAGAGACCTGGCTGATTAGCTTTACGCAGCAGCTCCGGAGGCAGCTTCCCCAGGGGGAGTATATTCTGTCCCATGCCCGTCAGTCGGTTTTCATGCATCCTGTTTGACAATGTCTAACGTGTATCTCAGCCGTCGCACCATGGTGAGTGCAATATCCGAGTTGGCAAACGGTTCAAGTGATGAGTGAGCTGAACTGAAATCAAGGTTCTCTCCCTCTATGTGGTCTGGAGGAGGATACCTTGCGGTTGACCAGAGCGTAGGATCCTTGATCGACTGGGTGAGTAAATGTAACTTCATCTTATGCACTCAACTGATCACGCGTCCAGTACAACGTCCAAGTATGTTTAATCATGTATCCCGCCGACGATGACTGACCCGTTGATCGACAACGCAGTTCTATAACCGTGAGCCCTCCTTGAGTACTCTGAAAGTTTTCAGGCTGATACCTCTTTCGCACACTATGTAGAGGGAGCGACGGAATACACGACATGCGCTGGCCTCCTGACAGCCTCTTCGTCGGCCTGGCCCGAAACAGCCCTCTTCCAGATCTCTGCCAACGGTGTTTCGCTCGACAAACTGGTGATCGGTAAACCAGGCACTGGCTCTGACGCGAGCAATGGATACATTAACCCTTCTACGCTCGCAACGTGCGTTGCCGAGGCTGCTACCGAGGGGTGGAGTGAGTCCTAGCTCACCTTGCCATCGTCAGAGTGCGATACTCACGTATTCATGTCAGGTGCTGGCGTGATGGTGTGGCAGGCACGTTTTTCGAATCCTCCGTTTCGGTAGTCATTGTAGACATGAGCTTGACGTGCATGTGTGCGTTCCCAGTATCCGGATGCGACCTCGGCGTGGATTGAGACCGTCCGGGGGAGCACGTGGCCCGTCTCTGGATCCCCGCCACCGACGACGGCGACGGCCACGACGGCCACTCCGTCGCCTACGAGCACCGGCACATCTGGAGGCTGCACGGGCGTTTCTGCGTGGGTGAACCACGTTGCTGTGAGTCACCCTTTGCGCGCACAACGGGTCGTTCCTCACTCGTGTCTAGTACGTCAGCGGGGACCAAGTTACCTACAAGTGAGTCCATCGCTATGCCCCAAGTCCTTGGAGTCTACACGGATGCTGATGTATCCCTCTCTTTTAGTGGCAATCTGTGGACTGCGAACCAGTGGAACGAGGCGGAAGCGCCCGGAGGTGAGCGCGCGTTTGCTCGCGTTGGGGTGTGATTTTCTCATGGTGTCACGCGATGATTGGAAGGCTCCTCTAGTGCCTGGACCAATGTCAGCGCATGCTGGGGCCGGCCCAATGAATGAACGGATATGATGACATTGTAAGATGGTTCAAGATGGATGTACGATTAGTGGATAGATTTGCGCTTCACGATGTGTCACGTTCAAGTTTAGCTTGTAAAGAAGGTCAACATAAAGAAGGTCAACATAAAGAAGGTCAACATAAACGTCGACGGGACGCTGCCAGCGTGACAAACAATGCACCGAATGGCTGTCTAAACCGCGCAACGAGTCATCGTCCGTATGCGGTGAGAGTGGTAGCGTAACCTCGTCCTCCGTCAGTGCGCCACTCCGCATATCTTCGCGCTCCAGGAGACCATCCAACCAAGGGTGAATGAGATAAAGTGTTTTCATGCGAGAGAGATCTTGTATCGTTTTGACCTCCACCATCCCAAATGCGACGGTATCCGCGCGATGAACACGAACAGAGCCCGAGTCGTGTTCGTTGAGCCGAAAGAGGTGGGAGTTGGAAAGCGATGCATGGAAGTTTCATCCGACCCGCCGCGAACCATGGTGCCGGAAGCTGATCGAGACGGTCGTATAATCTCAGGAAGTCGAGTTGCTACAGGCGTAAGCGGGCGCGACGGGCGGCGGAAGACGTGATCGTTGCCAATGGCCATTGGCCATACGCCGATGGAGGTGTCAGCTTACTTGTTGTCGCGCGAGGGTTAGTTGGTTGGACGATGGCATCGAGGTGGATGTATGATGTTTTCGTTCTGTTCTTTGGATCCCATAGTTGTCGATGAAAAATATTGCTATCTATGGACCAGTCGACGAAGCAGGAGAAGTTGGATTTGGACTCGGAGCACATCAGTTTTGGAAGTCCAGTCAAGAGTCCAGTTCTGCGCCTGATTTCAAAGCCGAATCCGCAACGAATTCCCCACAAAGTAGCCAAGGAAAAATGTACGTAGCGGGTTTGCCACGGCTGCTGGCATGTTCGCCATGTCGTCTTGACTGACGAACGATTGAGTTCAAGTTTCACGCGATATTTACCAGTGCAAGCCTCACCATTATAACTTAAGTTACGAACAATAAAATAAGCATGGAAATACAAATCTATAATAAACGAGGACCAGAGAAGCTTGATCTGATGTGTGTGTAGAGAAATCGCTGGGTCTTCACCTGGATCACGAATTTGTCGGGTCATGAGGCCCATTTGACTTTCTGACATGGAGGAAACTATGCAACCATGGCTCTGCCAGAAAGCAAGAGTTTGGCATCCAACACATCACAGATCTCTGCGGAGGCAATGGAGAGACCATAACATCCATCATCATCCGCTTGGTCCTTGAACTTCAAGATTATATCAGCAGCACCACTCATCCTCAGAACTCGAGCAACAGCCAGCTGAAGGTTACAAAGTATTGGGATGGGTCCATTGTCGAGCTTCTTGCTGTCAGGTCCTTTTCCAAACTGAATTTCATCACCCTCCCTCAAAGTGATGTACCCCAGGTTACTATAACAATTGGTGGGAACCATTCGAAAGAAGTATTTGACCTAATCAATAGATCAGTAATGATGATGAAGTATCAATGAGATCGCACCTCTCCAGCCTCTTCCTTTGCCTCGATTCCCCAATACAATTCGTCATATGAGGTATGGGCATCGTGCTGCATATTCATGGCATTGCCAATGTTATTCAGATAGCTGACTACGTCATCTCTCACGGCGGCACCGGCCAACATAGCTATACACTCCAAAGTCGCTGGCTAAATAAAAGTCGTGAGGAAACAAGTAGTGATTGCAATAGTTCAATGCAAACCTTGCTGTGCACAGAGTTTGGAATGATGTGCGCGAGAGTAGGACGAATTCCAGGTTCGTTGGAAGGCGGAAATGACATGGCAGTCAACAGGCAGGAATTCCCATCACGTTTGAATGACTGCTCATATGGCGATAAAGAGGATGGTATGGCTGCGAGATGAATATATACGCACCAATGCCTTTAAGACCTCTTGCTTTCATTTTCCAAAATCCCCTCCTTCGCCGACTCGCTGAAGGAGCTTGTCTGTCGCCTCGACGACGACTTCACTGATGGAAAATTCAGTACTTACCCCAGATTTTCGCCCTCTTGGACTCATAACTGCCACATTGATGATCATCAAACGTCTAACTTGAAAAGCGATTGGGTAGTTTTACTCACATGCGATACCAAGATGAGTAAAGAACTCTGCAGCCATTTTTAACACAGGGTCGAAGTTGACGTTTTTGGGATCTAATCCTTGAAACAATACCTCGAAAGACTTTTCCGCCGACACGAAATGCTCCTTCCTCAGACTTTCGACTGTGACAAACGAAAGTGAGCCTGTACGATTGAGTGATCAAAGTTTTTGACTGACTATTTTTCTTCAGATTTTCATCACAGGTTTCAAGTTGTTTCCAGAAATAATCCAGGACCTCACCACCGAATCTTTGTGACTCCACAATTAGGAAGTACAAAAGTTTAGCAGTGGGGACCTGAAATTTGCCAATTTGGTTTCCTAGTGCTTGGATCTGTTGTGTATCGGACCAGTTCCATAGAAACCCTGGACCTGCATTCGTGCTCTTGTCCAAGCCCCTTTCTTGAGTCTTTGCTGCACTGTATTATGTGGAGCGTATGACGAAACTCAAATCGGACCGGCATTTCTTATTATGGTTCAAGAACCAGCACATTAACTCTACTCCGTGCAGTTCGATTGCAACGGTGGCTCGCAGGGAGGAGCAGGTAGTGTACATACTACATACTGGTAGGCATGTACAGTCGCGGACAGGCAAACTCGACAAGTCTTGTACTGACCACCAGCATATTTTTTACCACAAACTGATGCAAGATCTGAACTCAGTGGGTAAAAATACGTCGAAAAACAATGCTCCGAAGTTTTTCCCACGAGGTTTTGGGTTGGCCAAAATTTTGGCCAGATTGAATGTTACATATATAGTAGATACTGGTACCATATATGCCTACGTGGTGTTGAGAACAGCTTCAATCGACATCATGGCCCTCTGTGATATCTGTCGGTGTCGTTTCTGCTTCTTGACGGCCCACTCTGCTGCTTTTCCAGTAAGTCCCAGTCGGTAAGCACCCATAAAGCGCCAAGAACGATTGATAAACCTGTGAATGGCATCAGTTGGACATGCATCCAGCTGCTCTTGTGCACACCGCCTCGCTTCCGGGAATGTCTTCTTTTGGACTTCACGATAACGATATTTACACCATCCCCAGTACTGTAAAACTCATTAGAGATTAGGACTAACAAGTGAGATGAAAGAAAAACCATTTCAATTGGATTGAGTTCACAATGGAACTTCGGGAGAAAGATGCACTCGTGGTGAGCTTCCTTGATAAGTTCCTCGAGCATTGACAGTTGGTTCACGAAATCATCTTGCTTGCTCAATAGGCGAGCCATGCAGCAATCTTCATTTTCCCATGGGCAAACGGGGCTACACTTTGCTCGTAACTTCTGAACACTGAATCCTCGCTCTTCGAGAACTTGTTTAAGTCCCTTGGGTTGGTGTTACAAACGCTACAAGACTCTACCATTTTTCCCCTATTTTTCCCTATTTTTCCTGAGTTCCTACACTCGGTTTCGCATCTAGCCCCTATCTCTAACCCCTATCACCCGAAACCCTTCTCATAACCCCTGGGTCTAGACTGCTCAACCTCATGGCTGCCTCATGCACCTCATCTCACCTCAGTGCACAGCCCAGACAGTCATACCTAGTCATCTACCCCTGATCCGCGCTGCCGCACCTCATGATTGCCTCATGGCAGCCATAGTGACTCACATCGACTCCTCGCCTCATGGGATGTGCCCCTCGCACTGCCCCGCCTCATGTACTTCATCTTGGAGTACCTGATGACTCGCTCTGACTAGTACCGACTCATAGCAACTCATCTAGCATAGGATATCGATAGATCTAGTGTACACATGTACAAACCCCTATCTAGTATATAAAGGCCAGAAGCGCAGGGCTGGAATCCCCAGTCTTGTCCTCTTGGAGAATTCCCATTCTTCACTGCTACTCGCACTCGCCCACTTGCCTCTTGCAAATAGCTCGTACTCGCAGTGAGTACTGGTTGTTTCACTGTCTTTGGTGATGACATGACCTTCACATCCAAGTCTCTTCATGCAATCCAGCAGTCTCTTGCAGATCTTTGCAAACACTTCAAAGGGTGTGACCTTGGGGCAGATACAGCAAGCTAACAATGACTCTTTAAACCAAACACCCTCACCCTATCCTCATAAAGCTCCCCCACCTTGGAGAACAGGTTGGTGACACACCTACATTGCTCCTCATGTGTCTACAGATTGCTGCCAAACATTGGCAGAGACCAACTTGGCCATCTGGAGCTTGTAGACTATCCACCTAAGCAAACTGCCAGGGCAGTATTGGGTAAATGACTATATCATTTCATTTGGCTAAATAGCAATATTTCCATGATGGATGGTCCTAGAGGGAACCAAGATTGTGGAGCTGGAGGGAAACTAAATGACGAGCCCCAAGTTGAACAGGATGAGGTGGCCACCAATGATAGAATCATAAAATCCCAGGGCAAAGATGGCACAAAAGCTGTGACTTGGGAGCCACAGTTGAATGTGCAGGTTGTGCACACACTATTGTTGAATAGCTTCTTTATATGGTTATGCTTGTCCATGAGGGCCTTGAGCATGTCCTCATACTCCTCATACAGCTTGGGGGCATAAAAGGGGAAGCAACCTACATATATATATGAATCAAGAAAACAAAACAGAGATTGGCCAAGATGCACTGCTCATGAACCTGGTGGCCCATATAAAGCTGAGGTCGCCGTGCATGCCATCAATGGTTCCCTTTTCAGCCAGTCTATGACAGAGGTTGCCCAGGGCCTAGAAGCATGACTCAATAGGCAAGAGTCATGGGAGCACAGAAGCCACAGCCTACTATCTGACCTCCTGCATAAGAGATGTCTGTGGACAAGGAAACAAAGTTTCCTCGTTGTCCCTTGCATGTCATATATTTATCTTTTCAGAACACTGACCATAATTATAGATAAACAAGATCATGTGATGACCATTCTGGCTGATCGACTGATTAACCAGAGATTGGAATGACATGCATGCGAGAATGAGTGGTGCCCTTCTCTTGAAAGCTGGCTCAAACACCCGGCCCACACTCCTTTCCAGACCCTTGTAGTATTTCCAGCATTATCCCTAAGATGATATGCCAGCAAAAATAAAGTGAAGAGGTCCTTGCGATCACTATGGATTGCATCATAACTGAGATGCTCCAGGAGGGCTAGGATTGTCAGATGAATCTGTTCTTGAATGATATCATTGTTTGACTCATTGAGCATCGCTCATAGGGATGATAGATGTGAAAGATATGGAACCCTTCAACTGGGTTTGCAATATGGTGCAAGAGGAAGACAAGGAATAGTGCCATCAGGTTGGAGTATTGCTTTAACATATCTTTCTCCTAAACGGTCTTAAATGGTTGTGAACCAAGCTCTTCTGTGGTAAGGATGGCATGAGCGGTAAGGATGACAAGCAAAGAAATGAGGGGAGAGATTGAAGAATAGTACTTCTGGATGCTCAGAGTAAGGCAGTTATATGGATCTGAAGCAGGGGGTATGGTGATGATGCTCTGGAGATCGCGAATGTGGACCACAACAAGAAAATGGTTCCAACCAAGCTGAGCAAATAAAGCACCCTTTGAACACTTGGTGGACGATGGCTGAAAGACGTCAGGTAAAGCATACAGCTGCAGAGAGGACAGCCGCTCTTCAAAATTGTCCACAAAAGACTCTGGGCAGGTGGTGGTGGTGGTGGTGGGAGAGGGTATAATATCCACCATCTGCTGTGCTGTATGCATGTTGGAGAGTTTGTGGGCCTTAACGTCGGAGGATACCCTGGGAATACCATCATGATGTTTCATTCTCGTTGAACCTCCCTTGGTTAGAAAAGACAAAGGGGAAGGCTGAAACTGTATCTCCTAGATCAGGGATGCCATCAACCTATTGGAAACAGACAACACAGCGCTGTGGACGAGGATGAGTGACTTTAGATGGGAGGAAGTAAGAAAGCGGGTGATGGACTTCACCAAACATGTCATTGAAACTCAGGAGACAGCCATAAAAGGTTCCCATGACCTCTGAGATGGAAGGCTGAAACTGTGTCTCCTGGATCAGAGATGCCATGGGCCTATTGGAAACAGATAACACAGCACTGGGGATGAGAATGAGTGATTTTAGGTGGAAGGAAGTGAGAAAGCAGCCACCTCTTCCCTGATGCATTCTGATGTGTTTAGTATGGCCATGGCAGAGATTCAGAAACAGATTTGGAGGCACAATGACACACTGTTATGCTATGACCATATGGGTCTTTGATATCCCACTGTCTGTTGTGCCACACAATTTCATTGAAGGAATGTAAACTCTAGCAAAGTGGAGCTGTAACTATTGATGGACTAGGCTACCTAGACGATGGCAATGGTAGACACAGTAAATATTTCCATTCAAAAGGAGTCTGGGATTGAGGCACAGAAATATAAGAACAATTGAAAGCAGGGGATTTGGAGGGATCAGAGTTCAACTTGAAACAGTGTGACAAGAGATATACAAATCAGTACAAAACCTGACTTATTTGAAGGTTTGACCCATTTAAAAGCAATGAAAAGACAATAAGGCTCAGTAAGGGAACACCCGGAGTGAGAGCAAGGATAAACTCAGAACACTATGGCTGCTTTATAAACTTGGACAATTTGAGTCATATACTCAACAATCACTGGTTGTTCATCATCGAGAGCATAAAGTGCAACCTTGTCATGGCCAATAGAGGGATGACTAAAGTTATATCTGAGTGCAGTTCTGCAGTTTGGTTGATGAGGATTGTGTTTCACAAGAATAAACTTGCCATTGGCAGGGTCATTGTTACACGAATCATACGCTCTATGTCAAGGGGAACACTTGTCGTCTTTAAGGGAGGCACTCATGAAGAGGCACTACGTCCTTAAAGAGAAAGAGAAGTGGAATAGAGGTTCAAGGGAGTTCTTGGAGACAAAGACAAGGGCTTGATGAGCCCTGGAGCGAGGCAAGAGCTTGACAAGCTCTGGACTAATGATTCAAGATGGACAGAGTAGATTTGTATGCAGTAAATGCGCAGATTAAGAATGTAGACTACGACAGTGGGAACGAGTATATATACGACATGCACAGCATGTAGCACGTCATAGAAGAAGGTGACAGAACGTCATAGAAGATCAGTAACTATGGGAATGGGGATCACGCAACGTGTGTAAGAGAACATGTTGTAGGAGATAAGGTCCAAGTAGATAAGACAAGAGATAAGCAAAGTCCAGTGGGCAGTAAGGGAAGAGCGGAAGAGAGAACCACTTAGGACAGGGCAGAAAGAAAGAAGGACCTAGGACCAAGCACTAACAGGAAGTGGTCCTGTTCTAGGAACAAAAGATCAAGAAGTGGATGGCATGGATAAGCAATGGTTAAAATGGTTAAGAGAAAAAGATTACGGGCTAAGCAACGAATCATAACAGTCATAAGGTATTTTTATGGTGATATTGTGACACATGCTTGGGCTAGCATTGCGGATGAGCACAGTGTCAACATGACACATTGGTCTTACCAATGGAATCAAATGAGTGGAGGCTGTGGTGATGAGAATGAAGACAGTGGCAGTAAGGATGAAGAGGTCCAACACGGCAATCTTGCTTTAAGTACTCAGCTCACCAGCATAGATAATTGTGCCATTCTGGAAAATGGATCCTGCCAGAAAATTAGCTTCTGTATAGTGTGAGTGTGGTGCCTTGTGCTGCAAGCACCACACTCAGCAAACCCATCAACTAATCTAACCTGATAGCTTTAAATACTAAATACTACCTTGGTTTACCTCAATGTATACCCTAAGTACACATGACCTTGAGAACAAGGAGACACAGATCTAGAACAGGTTGAATTCAATTATCGTAATGACAGGCAGTCCTTGGGCTGCACTGTGGAAATTGCTGTCAACACCCTTAAGGGCACTGT
Organism: Imleria badia; assembly: GCA_015039435.1. NCBI lineage: Eukaryota > Fungi > Basidiomycota > Agaricomycetes > Boletales > Boletaceae > Imleria > Imleria badia. Next base: position 17,434 of record MU131095.1, read on the forward strand.
TCTCACATTTCACCATATCCAGCAACACTCATCACTTTGTTGTGGCCCAAATGCATATGAATTGTGTGACTCACTGAGACCGTGTTTGGATGCAGGGTATCACACAATTTCATATACATTTCGCCATGACCTTATATAGCGATGAGTGAAATGGTGATGTGGAATTTTACAACTTCCATGGCACAGCCCTTGAAGTGCACTTATGTAAGCCGACATATGACAGTAATGTTTATAGTGTCTACTGTTGCTATGGTCTAGGTAGCCCAGTCCATCAATAGTTACAGCTCCACTTTGCTAGAGTTAACACATTGAATGGCGGTGGCCAGTCCAGCAACATAGCTGCATTGGAGACACCGCATGATGAACATTGTTGTTGGTGGCTGGGCAAAGGATGGAAAAGAGCGAAACAAGTGTATACTGAATATGTGTGACTGACTAGATCACATGTCAGCCATTTTTTGTAGGTCCAATTCTCACAGGGGATGAGTAACCACCACACCTTCTTTAACCTTCAGGATGCAATGCTTACAAGGGGGGCATGCGTACTGTGTGTTCCTTCGGCACAACACTGTGAACAGTTCTCTGACTAGTTGGCTGTGGCCAAAAAAGGCATGGGTAGCAGTGAGCTGGCCACAAGAAATGGCAATATGATGTAACCCAGCACATGGAGTCTGCGAATATGCCCAAGCATTTGAGAGAGGCAGTCAGCACAGCAGGCGGACAGTGGCATTGGGAATGAACAGGACATTGTCATGGGTGACATGGATGCCTTGGAGACGATGAGATGGATAGACCCAATGTCAATGTAGCTTGGACAGCAGAACCTCCAATGTTGTGCACGGCCTGCCCATAGGCAACTGCTTACAGGTATGGTAAGGCCTGGTGACAGCCCTGTCAATGCCATAAAACAGGAAATGGAGAACTTGAAGGACAGTGGGCACAGGGAGGGACAGGAGGCTGTGGAGGAGATATGGGAGAAAAGGTTAATGGGCAGACAGGGGGACAATGGGAAAGACATTGAGAAAGGCGAAAGGGGTAGATGGTTTGCAGAAGGAGAGGCCAAGGCCAAAGAAGAAGAAGAAGGGAAAGGGGAAGCAGAGGGAGACGGGGCCCAAGAAAAAAATGTGATAAAGCCAGAGAAGGAGAGGATTACAGTGCTAGTGAAGGTGCTGAAAAAGGAGATTGAGACAGAAAAGGAGACAGGAGATGGGCAAAGGGAAGGAGAAAGAGAGGGGCAAGGAAAACATTGGCCACTCCCATGTTCAAGGCAAAGATTCCAAATCACTATATCCTGCACCTGAAACAGTTACTCTGATGCCATCTTCTCTTTCTTGAATTGTATATCCATTTTCACAACTCACAGAAGCAGATCCTGAGAGTGTCAATGCTTGGTAGAGACTCACTGAAACAATGCTTCATAGAGGGACACTGAAAACCAGGACAATGACTGGGAACACATCCACCCTAATGACCTAGGTACATCACATTTGATGGCCAACCTCCCTCATGCCTTCTATTTGCAGATTGGTTGCAATATCATATGTCACTCAGACTATCAGGCTAAACAGTCATTTTTCTTCATTATCCCCAATCTATACTCATCAGAATGAATGACCATGTGGCAGAGAGCAATGAGAGAGTTCTGCTTCAGCTCTATTACAATCAGTAGGATAATAAGTATAACTGAAACACAGCTTATTGTGGTTTGGATTGGAACACAGAAGACTGAGAGGCATTTGGGACAATGTTTCAAGAGTGTGGCGATGAATTTGATTGATGAAGCTACCATTTTGAACGAAATTAAAACAGCATGCGATTTCCATAAGATGGATGGTGTTGTATGAATAAAAATGAACTCTGATAGTAAAGGACACCACAGGCTATAGATAGAATAGACTTGGCTAGGGGTTGAATACTTGGAAAGACATGTTGATATTTGAAAAAAACTGACACAAGATCACTGGGATAGATGTAGACAATTTCAGCATGTATGTTGGGGTGTAAATAGCTGCAAAATCTCATTGCGAGATTGTGTTGAATCATGGGGGAAATAAAATGTTCATAGCTTTATGCCAGACATCCTGAGCACATAGGTGGCATTGCTGTTTGTAATGTGAAAATGCCAGTGTGGTGTGCCAATGCCTACACACTGACAGAGAGATTGTCTGCAAGGACTGTGGGTTTATCAAACGGCAAGTCGCACTGAGTCTGACTCCATTCAAAAGTTAGCATCAAGCATGCTGTAAAATGTATTATAATTAGAACATGGGCATACACTGATGGAGGGAGGCATGGCATGGTGGCTAAAGGGGTTATTGAGGGTGAACTGCTTGGATATCATTTCTTGAGCATGGGGATGTAGATAATTTGTATGTGTGCCTGTGCATCATAAGAATGCATCAACAATGAGCATAACAAGAAAAAAAAATGCAACTGACCATACATATCAATCAACATGCTAGGAGATAGTAGATAGTCCAAAAGACCACAAAAGGCCATTGGCAGTGAACTGGAAGGAACCTTTGTGTTGGACATCATGAATGACGATGGAGCAGCCAATGAAGAGCGCTTTCTATATATTGAGGAAAAGATCAAATGCATCTCTGTATGAAGAGAAATTCATGAACTGAATAAACGAGCTATATGGCTTGTCAAATGCAAAGGATTTTGTACCATCGTACTACAAAGTGGGGGGGGATCATTTTCAGTGCATCAGGCCATTCTATGGTCGTGGAAGACTCAGGAACTTGAACCCCACGGATGCCAGAGAGAAGATTGAGGGGTCAGGTTGAACGAGAAGCAGATGGCATTTTAGATTTGGGTTGTTAGGGGGATCTAAGTAGACAGTGTATTAAAATGAGATCAGATGCAGAAACAGGTATATCTACGGAGTCTGTGATCCAGTTTGCATACTCCATGGCTCTTTGGAACAGTCAGAGGTCCATACTATATCTGGTTCAGCCATATCATAACAAGATATTCATGTCCAGATCTTTATTAGGCTCAGTCTTGGTCCAGAATTTGAAAAGACTGGTTGCAGTCCAGTTGACCACTTTTGAGGTAAAACCAGACCAGACTGGACTCTGGGTTATTACTTTCCCCAATTACAGTAGATCCTTGGAATTGAGGTAGAATCAGGAGACCTTTGGAAGCAACCAATCATAGAAATACATCGCTTCTTTTTTCATTCTATATTCACGAAGCTTTTGTATTTATTTGCCTGTTATTTCCCATGAACCAAGCATTCAGATAGGCCGGAGTGTACCTGGACCCTGCGCTTCTTGCGTTGCACATCGTCCCTCAATCACTACCACACTGTTTGTACCTCACGTTGATCTGTTACTCCTGCCATATTGCTGCCCTTAGTCAAGATGGACTCTGAGCAGAAATGTCCATTTTGCTTAACAGCCACCACTCACCTGGCATGACACTGCAATACTCATGTGAGAACACCTGTCTTGACAGTATTCATCCTTGGTATGTAACCCACGGATGTCCATGAGTATGGTTTACCATCACCTCACAGACAGGCTGTATCATTTGGGTCAAAACACATGGCCTACGCTATTCAAGGCTCCTGGTATGGCTTTCGTCCTCTGAGGTTACAAGGGTCCTCTGTGTCCTTTTTCTGGGTTACTCTTCTCATTATGCACCCACCTCCAAGAGGTGAACTTGGCTCCTATGAGTACTCTTCCTGATTCTGCATGGGTCCTAGCGTGTTCTCAGCCTCATACTACTACACTTCTTGTGTCCCCTTTGTCACTAGAAAAATGATGAAAAACACATTAAGAAGCGAGTATGGGAATACAATGAGTCCCTTGACCCCTCAGCATTCCAAAATCAAATTGACCAGAAACACCATTGATCCTGAACTGGATCCGAGAGAAGACACCCCTCTCAATCAAGTCTACATAGAAGGTGTTATGCCTTCTTTCCGTAGACCTGAGACAACACTTGATCCTGAGATCACCCTTTTAATGCTAAGTAATTCTCTTGAGGAAATCTGGTGTAAGTGGATTGACTACTGGCAAGCGCCCGAAGAATTTCACAATCATGAGGTAAACCCCAGCCTTCATCAGGCACAAAAAATCGAGCATCTGAGGATTGCTCTGGTAAATGAAGTCAATGATGAATCAAACAGAGCTAGGAGCTCAGACACCAAGGTGC
>MU131096.1:11499-26863 GCA_015039435.1 Imleria badia
AGGGGGTGCTGGAAAGCAGAAAAGTTTGAAGGGTTGAGCATATGGTGGTGGTCTTGATTGGGGAGATTTGGGTTAATAGGTTGCTGTTTGTCGTCCTTAGCATCATAAGTGATTTCAGGATAACCTTCAGTGTTTCTTTGTGCCATACAAAAAGTGGGAGGATGCAAGAATGATGATGGGCGACTGTGGCAATGTGGGCAGTAAGACTATACTTGTATGGCCATTAGGTCCTAGTGGAGTTTGAATATTGACCTAGTGGACCGCCCGGACCACAAGTACTATTCTCTGTTATTTTGCTTGTTAATTCTTTTACATAGTAATACTATTTTTATGAATATACTTGTATTCCACCTTTGTAGGCTTTTTTCCTAGTTGTCAGGTGCACTATTTCTCAAATTAATTTTTCCCCCAGCTGTACAATTCATTGATGACCATTATCAAATTCTGTTTTACAAAATAAACCATGCTGAAGAGGCAAGGCTGTGTGGCCCCCATCCAATACAAGGTTTAATTCAAAGTAAGATGTAATTGATATAGGTAACATGACATTCTATGCCACCGGCTGACACTGATAGGAAGTGAGGGCAGTGGGGAATTCCTCTTTGTTCTCACATTCCTCATCAGAATCCAAACCCCTGGTAAAAGGATCATTCCCAACTCCACCGGTTATTTGCAGCCAACGTGAACTCCACAATCCAAGATTGTAAGATACCTTCATCACTATGGTACAGGACTTTAGATGATCCCTGTAGGAGAGAAAGGGTCTGCCAAGAACAGAGAGCCCCTTGACTTCTTCAGTGCATTGGCCTTGGGCCAGGCTCCTTACAATACTGATCAGAACAAAGTATGTCAGTCTTTGAAGAATATTCATGAGCTTTGATATGACTGATCGCCTGTGTTATAGGAGCCTTCATTAAAATATTGTACTGCTGATATTCAAAAAACACCACATAGAAAACATTACTTCATGCCTTGGTGTATGGTGTTGTGGACTTAGGGTTTCCTGGCAGAAGCAATATTCCGTAGTTAATATGCTCGCATTCCTTAAAATTTGGCATTCTATGGAACTATTTGTTGTTGTGTGACTTCATGTGGAATGCTAAAAACAACTGAGTAAGGGAACATTTCCTTGGGTATTCAAAACTAGATGGCCAGCCCTGGTTAGAATATGTCAGAATGACTTATAATATGAATGAAAATTTTTGTTGTTCAATTGTCTTGTGGTACTCTAGACCATTTACAGGAATAGAATGATAATTGTGAGTTTTCTGAAGTGTTCCAGGATAATCTCGCTTGTTTGAAATGGTATAACCTTGTGCCCTCAGGTCCTTGATCATTTGGAAACATTGATCATGGATTTCTCTCCATCTAAAGGGATGTCCATTCCTCTGGATCCCCATTAGTGGCATGGTATATGCTGATATGTCTGGCATGAATGGTGCCCGATATTCTACTAATCCTATGAATTGTTGGATTTCATTCAAGGACTTTGGAGTCCTCCAACTTCTTATCCAAGACATTTTGTCTCTATCAGTGTGAACACCTTTTTTGTTTTTGTCAATGATATGACCCAAACAGTTGGGTTTATCGGCATATAGGTTGCACTGCTCCTGCTCAAGGTAGAAGTTGGTCCTTTTGAGGATTTTGAAAACAATTCAGAGGTGTAGTTCATGGTCCTCCAAGGTGTCACTATAGACGAAGATAGACATATACAAAATGTCCAATGTGATCTCTAAAGATCACTGTCATTAGACGTTGAAACATTGCGCATTACAATCCCCTTGTTGCATGACCTGACTAATGAAGGTCCCATAAATCATAGTGAAGGCTATCTTCCAAACATCCTTTATTTCCATCCAGATCTATTCATATGTGTTTGAAAAATCTATTTTCGAGCAATATTTTGCTCTGGCCACATCTATTCAGATTTGGTCCTTGAAACAACCAGTACTCACTGCAAGCACAAGCTATTGCAAAAGGCAAGTAGGGAGTAATGTAGCAGTGAAGAGTGGGAAATCTTCAAGAGGACAAGACTGAAACAACCAACATCCACTGTGAATGCGAGCTATTGCTATGGCAGGAGCAAAGCGAGTAGAACAAGGGTGAGACAAGTGGCTCAAGGAAACTAGGCACTCTCTAGGGAGAATGATGGGGAATCTCCAAGAGGACAAGACTGGGGATCCAGTCCTGCGCTCCTGGCCTTTATATACTAGCTAGGGGTTTGTACATGTGTACACTAGATCTGGGGATATACAGGACAAATATAGCAATAGGGAGTCAGTAGGAGTCTATGTGAGTCAATAGGAATCAGTACACAGCCATGGGGCACAGCCTTGGATAGCCATGAGGCAATGCTAGTGATGGAGTGTGATGAGGGTGTATGCCATGAGGCATCCATGAGTTGCAGGGAGTCAAGGGGAGTCACAGTATATGCCATGAGGCAGCCATAAGGCAGCCATGAGGTTGCCATGAGGAGTGGCAGAGAGGAATGACTAGATATGACTGGTAAGGCTATGCACTGGGTTGATATGAAGTGCATGAGGCTACCATGAGGTTGAGCAGTCTAGACCCAGGGACCAGGGAGAGGGTATCGGGTGATAGGGGTTAAAGATAGGGGCTAGATGCGAAACCAAGTGTAGAGGTCCAGGAAAAATAGGGAAAAACAGGGGAAAATTAGAGGGACCTTGTAGCGTCTGTTACAAAGACTGGGGTTCCAGCCCTGCACTTCTGGCCTTTATATACTAGATAGGGGTTTGTACATGTATGTACTAGATCTACCGATATCCTATGCTAGGTGAGTCACTATGAGTTGGTACTAGTCAGAGCGAGTCAACTAGTACTCTGAGATGAAGTACATAAAATGGGGCAGTGTGAGGGGTATGTCCCATGAGGTGAGGAGTCAATAGAAATCAATGTGAGTCATGCTGGCTGCCACGAGGCAAGCATGAGGTGCGGCAGCACGAATCAGGGGTAAATGACTAGGTATGACTGTCTGGGCTATGCACTGAGTTGAGATGAAGTGCATGAGGCAGTGATGAGGTTGAGCAGTCTAGACCCAGGGGTTATGAGAAGGGTTTTGGGTGATAGGTGTCGGAGATAGGGACTAATTGCGGAACCAACTGTAGAGACTCAGGAAATAGGGGAAAAATAGTATGGTCTTGTAGCATTTGTAACAGTCCTGGTCTGGAAATGGGGTCACATCTTTGACTGTGTTGTCATTTCTCTTGCGGCAGTCGATGACTGTCTGCAATTTTTCACTCTTCTTTGGGATGCAAAGCATCAGTGTGGCCTGTGGGATGCTCTTCATTACCCACCAGCATGGATCTGAGTACAGTCAGATTTTTTCCAACAATTGTTGCTTTAGTGCATCAGCACACCATGGAAGGTGATAAGTGTAATGCTTGCCTTCATCAATCAGTGGGATTTAGTGGTTAACCTCCCACAATGGAGGAAGTCTTTTGACCATTCCTCCAAGTCGATGTTTGTACTCTTGGAACCATTGGTTCTATAGTAGGGGCATATTGTTCTCTGTCATATTTTTTCTTTTGTTTTGATTGCAGCTAGATGCTGCTTTGATGATTCTCTTGTCTTTTTCTCCATGCCTTCCTCCCCCTTAGAGCCCTCGCGAGGTTTTTTCAACATCATAGGGCTCAGAAGTCAGCACGATTGTCGAGGATGGGCTGCCAGATGTCGTGAACGACTTTCTGATGATACCTCCCCTCCTTCAACAAGGCAATCTTATGATTGCTGATGCGGATCGATTTTTTGGTGAAATCAAGAACAGCTTGATATTTACATTGGAATGGTATCCCAAGGATACAATCATAGTGATCAATATTGGCTACATTGAAATAAATGTCTGAAGCTTTGCTTCCAATTTTGATATGGGATTTACTCCCATGTGTAATTTTTGACCAGCTGCAAATGCAGCCTAATTGCAATGTGAGCTGCTGCTCAAGGGGAAATATGTTCATTCCCGTGACCTTTGCAAAGGCAGGACTCACGAAATTACCGGTGCTTCCAGTGTCAATCATGATGAACACCTTCAAGTTATATCCATTGATGTTAGCTTCAATGTTCATGCAATTGTACAATTCTGGCACCACTCAAGGGTGAGATTCGTTTGTGGATGCATCCACCTTCCTTGTATGCAATGCATACTGGAAAGCACAGTTTTTATTAGTGCTTTCCTCGGCCCCAGTAGTGTGAATTGCAGCCATCTCGATGACTGGGTGATCCTCCAAGCTTTTATACTTGATGAAAATTTTACCATGTGGTGTACATCCCACTATGTCATTACTGAAGAAAACAATTTCATTCTTCGGTAGGGTTGCGAAAAGGATATTGTCAACCAGCATTAAATCCCTTATCACCCCCTTCCAAAGTTCCTCAGAGAACCCATTCTGATTCATGATATCAGCATGCTCACTGGCACTTTCAGACACCCTTTTTATCACTTTTGTAGTCCCTACTTACTACACACGTAGCCAGCTTGTGCAATGTGCTATGCATGTCCTTCGACCTGCACTTGTTTGTTGTCATCCCATCCCGAAATGGGTCTGAGGGAAGAAAGCCCTCTTGCTCAGGTACACCAAAGGCATAATGCTTTCATTCTGGAGACCTGAAACTCCGTTGGATCCTCAAATCATCAGCAAATTCATAAGATAGCTACAGTATAGAGAGGTCCCTATCTGTGCACACCTGTACAGGCCTTACAGGCACTACAGGACCAAAAAAAAAGTTGCTCATTTATGGTTCTGTGATGCCCTGTGCATGTATAACAAGTGAGTTGTGATTTTATTTACAGGCCTGTACAACAGAATTATGATTTGCTCATGATCACTCTTACAATGATAAGCGATTATCTTGAGGGAATCCAATGCCAGTGGATCAACTTTGGGCAAGGGCCTGAGGATTTCCACAATCATGGGATAAACCCCAGTTTCCATCAGGCATAAAAGATCAAACATCTAAAGGCTGCCCTGGCGAGGGAGACTGATAATGAATCAACCAATAGAGCTAAGAGCTTGGAGACCAAAATGCCAATCAAGCACAAATGTGAGGAAGTTAGTTCCTCCGCAAGTAGAGACAAAGAACATCGTCAAAGGGGGCTAGCCCCTAATATGCTGAATCGTCTGGCCTACTTCTCTGGATGAAACTCGGACATACTCTATCATTTATACGGATCCGACTGCAGAGCCGCTGTCCTACATCAGATGGGCAGAGACAGAGAGGAGGCAATGGAGAGGAATGTCCCCATTAGAATCCATATATATGATGAAGAAGATCTCATCAATGACGGTGAGAAAAATGACAACAATTGTCATTGACAAAATAGAGGAAGAGAATCAGAAGGAAATAATTCTCCGGGTGGAGTTCCTCCAGGAAGAGGTCCTCTAGGAGATGATCCTGATGATGAGGATGAGATTGAGGATGAGGACGAGTTAAATGCTCAACCAGACGTCCATCCAAATGTCCAGCCACATGCTTCTTGCAAATACAAGCTGATTGTCGTGCAAGATGGTCAACTTAGAGGGTATGTTGTATTCCAGATGTCCTGTTTGCATCAACAACTGAAAGCCACAGTCTTTGACAATTGTGAATGGTTGTAGACTCTCATACACCCATCTGATTATCTCTGCCCTGTGTACGACGTTACAAAACATCAAGTTCGACAAAGGTCAATGGTCACTTGGTCTTAGCACACATATGTTGCCTATGCGAGTAAGTCACTTTTCCTTTCCCCTTTCTTTTGAATGACTCTGTGATTGACCCATTGCACAGGATGCTACCAACAATCTTATTATGAACTTCGGCCACATCCTTTGTGCTATCAGTAGCCTGCAAGGTTTCTAACCCCCAACACTTCTTGGTGTGTTTTCGCATATTCTCAGTGCATTGGTCATGTCAAGGTACCAACATATTCTGACCTTACAACCCCTCGCACAGCACTTGAAGACATGCGAGTGCCGAGTGCCGACCACATTGATGATGGGAGTTGGTTGGAAAAATACATAGACAGGTGAGGTCCAATCCTTCATCATATCTACTGGAAGATAATGTGAGCAAGCAGACCTGCATTCAGATGTGGTTCATCATTTACCAAGCTTTTCCTCAGGGGTCAAGTCTTCCTCACTATTGATGTTGGTCTTGATCTCTGTTGCATCTGTGTTGTTTGTGCTCTGCTCGTCATCATAGCTAATCAGGATAGAGTCACTATTATCTGGCATGGGCCGAGCTTTGTGTGCGCCTTGGTTGTCATTGTCCTTGACCTCTTCAACCTCAACACGATGGTGCTTGAGGATTGTCTTACCGGTTTCTTGGTCCGGGGTTCTGTGCTTCTTTGATGTGCCTGAACCTAATTTGTCGTTGAGAGCAGCTTTAGCTTTATCTGTCAACTTTGTAACTCATTTATTTGTGAGGGAGGAGATATTGGGATGAATGGGGAATGAAGATGGATGCAAGGAGTGGCTCTCGATAGAATATCCCTTTAGCACAACAATTTTAAGATTTGAAATAGAGGAAGCTTGTAAGCAATTAATGAAGCCTATTGGGAGGGTCAAGATACAGGTTTTTTTGTCAGGTCAGTGTGGGTCTGTATGCAGTCAACCCTCACCCACCTATACCCATGGCATATACCCATCTGGGGTACATACCCATGACCATGTGGGTGCATACCCACAACCCACACCCACTCCAGGGGTATGGGTCAAGGCCAGGGTATCAGAAGGGCAGACTCCTACCCATACCCCATGGTACCCATACCCATGCATTTGCCTAGATTGAGTTCAGCCCATGCCTGCTCAACTCCCTCTCCATCTGTTTGACCAACTCCTGGCATCAAATTGAGAGAATGTGGCATAGCACAATCAGTCACATGCACTGGGGCATGAAACCTTGGGACGCCGAACATGAAACACGAAGTCGCCATCATCAAGGGGAGCTGCAGTCATGCAGGAAGGTCGCCCATCCTCTTGAAGAGATTCACTTTTCACTGGTATATGATGTCATAAGACACAATGACAAAAAGCAGGAGAAGAGGTATGAGGCTCAAAAAGAATATGTAATCCATGTTGCAGTAGCTAGCATTCGCTTAGATGCATCATAATGATACAAAAAGGCTCACTCACCATTTGCCCTTCTATAGATCACCAACACTAGTTGGTTGAACAAATTTGTGACAGGCACATATGGAGAGGCCAATGCTGGTTGACTACTTTAAATCCATGTGAGCCATGGACTTGAAACCACTGCACATGCTAATCTGCAATAAAAGTCAACCTTTAAAAATATAAACCAGTACGATCTAAGTATGTCTTTCTGAGTAACATATTTTGAGATATGTTCCTGGTATGGCTGCTGAGCGATGAAGTAAGCTAGGCCGGTATGGAGACTAGGGTTGACCACGTCAGAGGATTGGTTTCAATTTTTCAGCCAAAAATTTGTGTCAATAGCCAAAATGAGGAAGTATAGAAATCTGAGGGAATGTTAGAAATCTGAGCATCACGGCAGAAGTTATTGACTTGGACTCACTTGCACAACAGCTTTGCATCTTTCCAGTCATCGGGCAGATTAATGCCAGGATATGGACACGCTGGACACATGACTGCGAGCTCGCCTGATGCTGTCTGATCGACTCTGCCCTTTGAGTTTCCTCAACCACTATGTTTCATTAATTTAAGGTGGTGGGTTTGGCAGAGAAATGCAGAGAAATGCTGGATAACATGTCTGACAAAGCCTGGTCAATTGCTAGGTTTTCAGGAGAGTGTATGTAAACTTACTGCAGGCAAGTTAATTTTGGTACTGTCAGTGAGCAGCTCCAGTGCACGGTAGTATTCAAATGCGGAAATTTTGCTAGACCACATGAGCTGAAGGAAATAATGTAGTTCTTGTTTTGTACATGCGGTACGCGGATTATGCTCAGTCACAGGAAACCAGCCTGCATGAATCAACTGCTGTCGATGGGACACCCATTTGTCACAAGCACAAAAACTGATGTCAACTGGATGGATGCCACTGACATCTATCATGAGGAAATTGACATGTCCTCACACTCTGCTGACGCAATCCTTGTGTCCTAACAGCACATGGAGCCCAAGGTCCTTCAGGTAAACCCATTGGAAGAAAGAGCCATTCCACATTTGTCATGCCAGGGAGTGATCAGTATTGCTGCTTTCGGTAAGAAGCACCTGCTGACCTTGATATTGTGTAATGGTAACAGTCGATGTATGTCCACGCAACATGCATGACAAACCACCTCCATCCCAAGGCAGTCATTGCAGCGGTATAATTGCTCATTTCCGCATCCTGCAGAACACACATAGGGCAAGTCACCCCACGATCCTCAGCTCTCGAGAAGGAGGTCTTCCAAAATGCATTCATCACAGTAACCCTTCTTGCCTTCCTGATCTAACCATTCCAATAATGGTGCATCCTAGGCCAGACAAGTAAGTTCCAAAAATTAATTGCAGCACTCACTGAAGTTTGATATCTCTTCACAACATATTTAGTGACATCTGTAGCACAGCCCTGGGCCTTGATGTCACCCTTGGGGAACTGGTCGATATCATATGATGTGTACAGCTCATGAGCATATTTGTCATTGTCTGAGTATTGGTCAAGTGTAGTGTGACAAATTTTCATAGTCAAAGGGAAACAAGTGAACCGCCGATGACCATCAAAGGAAATGAAGACCATTCTAGAGACTCACAAAACCTTCAGCACACTGTGATGAGGTGAAGATTGCCAAAATATTGCATCGCAATATCAGCCTGCTTAATCTTCTGTTCGCTACTGGCCATGAGAAGAAACCTATTTGATGACTTGTTGAAAAACATGCTGTTACATGAGTCGTACGCTCTATGTTGAGAGGAACACTTGTCGTCTTCAAGGGAGGCACTCACAAAGAGGCACTACGTCCTTAAAGAGAAAGAGAAGTGAACTGGTGATTCAAGGGAGTTCCCAGAGACGAAGACAAGGGCTTGACGAGCCCTGGAGCAAGGTAAGAGTTTGATGAACTCTGGGACTAATGATTCAAGACTGACAGAGTAGATGGGTATGCAGTAAGTGTGCAGATCAAGAATAAGGAGGTACAATTGTAACAACAAGTATTTATAAGGTATGCGCTGCATACAACACGTCAACGAGGAATAACATGGAACATCAAGGAATATCAGTAACTATGGTGATGTGAAACATGCAACATGTGTAAGAGAACACGTTGTAGGAGATATGGTCCATGACAACAAGATAAGAGATAGTGAGGTCCTGTGGGATGGAGGGGAAGAGCGGAAAAAGAACCACTAGGACAAGACAACGATAGAGAAGGAGAACGGACCAAGTATGATCAAGAAGTGGTCCTGTTCGAGATATAGTAAGTCAAGTAGAGGATGACAGGGATGCGCGATAGTTAGAAGAAAAAGATTACAGGTTAGGCGACAAATCATAACATTACCCAGTTTGTACGTTTGAGACTCTGATTCGAACCTAGGTTCCCACTCCTGCGGCGAAGACTCTGGCAGCTTGGGTAGTGGAATAATGTTCAAAAGGACAATTGTCCTTGATGTGCCCCTATTTGTTACAGGTACTACATGGCCTAGTAGGGCAAAACCAGTCGCTGTGACCCCATCGCTGGCAAAGATCGCATTGGGTGCAAAGGCAAAGATGAGGGGAGTGTCTGGGAGCGGATTGGTGGCAACTAGGACACTGAAAGGCCTGACAGTCCTCCCGAAGATGTCCGAATTGGTGACATTGGAAGCATTCCGTAAAAATGGTGGCAGGACGAGGGGGGTAGCAGTTTGGCATGACTTGTGAAGGAGCAGATAGAACGTTTCACCTGTTGACTTTTACAAGCATGGCAAGAACTGCAATATGTGCTTCCTCATCGAAGGCCACATCTAATGGATTGGAGATAAGTGGATCGATTGTGACGGGGAATTAGAACAAGATGAGAGGCGTGCCATGAGGGGAATGTGGGGAGGAGGAACAGGAAGGGGGCAAGAGGAAGGTTCGTCAAAATGTTCCAAGCCGACCGCGTAGTTGTTTTTTTCTTCCGCCATTAAGGTTTGGTAGATGCGTTGGAAGGTAGGCCAAATGGTGGGGGGAGGAACAGACTCGATGTAGTGGTTAAACCCTTGAAGTCGAAGGAGGGTGAGGAGTCGTCCAGGTATGTCAATCAACACGATCCTGAGGGGGGTGTCGAAAGCAGGTTAATACTTGGAGGGTACAGTTAGGGAGTGGAGACGGTTGAGACGGAGAGTGTCCTGGAATAGATGAATTAGCTCTTGCGAGATGGGGTCGTCCTCATAGAGGGGGAGGGTTTTGATGGCCTGAAGAATGAGGGGGTTGGAGATGCAGGAAGAGTAAAGGGTATGAAGGGCTGGGGCAGGTAGGAGGGCAGGGCGAACATTACGTGTACGAAGCCAGGTGAGGGAGATGTTCTCCATTGTAACCGTAGGTGAAGATGAAGACATAGGAAAGGAAGTTAAAAATCAGTAGTATGAAATATGCAATAAGGAACATGACAAAAACAGGAGTGTGTTGAAGCGTGGTCTGGGGGGAGTTGATTACGGTGTCGGAAAAGAGTAGCATAGTAAGGTTCATTGGGGTTAAATCGAAAGATGAAGCCAGGTTGTTTGCGAACTTGAGACTTAGCAGGGGGTACTTCACGAAGAGACACCATGTCTGCTGGTTTTGAGGTCATATACAGAAAGGGACGAGAGTGAACGAAGATGATGAGCGGTTTTATATCTGGCAAGAATGTGGGAAGTATGTCTGAGATTAGATTCAGGTTCCCAGGTGTTTTCCAACGAGGGATAGCCTTTCCAAGCAGTTAGGTACCTGCGATGTCCGGCAGTGCCTCGATGGGAGATGATCTGATCAATTTCATACTCTTCTTCATTATCAATTAGGTCGGGCGGTGGTTGGGAGAATTTGGGACCATGTGTGTCAGTTTCGAGATAAGGAGATAGCAGTGAAGCGTGGAAAACATTGTGAATTTTCCATATGGGAGGGAGTCGGAGTCAGTAAGTGAGTGGTGATAGGACCTGGGATTTTTCAAAGGGTCTGTGTTGTTTGGGTGCGAGTTTCCTAGATGGGTAGTAAAGGCGGAGATGGGTCGCTTCGAGCCACACCTTGTTACCAACTTTCCAGGGGGAGAAGTTCCGAGAGGAACGCTCCATCATGATCCGACGGGCAGTCTCGTGTGCCGCCAGGGCTTCTTTTCAGGCTTCTTCTAGAGAGGAGAGGCGAGTTTCAAGAGCAGGGAGGAAGGTTTTTCCGAGCGGAGGGTAAGATCTAGGATCGTAGCCGTAAAGGAGGGAGAAAGGGGAGACTTTGGTAGAGCTGTGGGGGATGGAGTTGTGATGAAATTCCGCAGGAGGGAGGAGATCAGCCCATTTCTGAGGGTTATTGGAGCAGAAGATTTGGAGATAGGTTTCGACTTCCTGATTGGTGCGTTCAGTTTGTCCATCCATCTGGGGGTGATATGCTGTGGATAACCGGATGTCATAATGGAGAAGGCGAGCAAGTTCTCTAGCGAACGCTGATGTGAATTGTGGTCCTCTGTCAGAGATGATAGAATCGTGTAGTCCAAAGCGTTTAAAGACATGTTCAAGGAAAAGAGTGGCCACGCCAGCAGTGTCAATGGTTTTAGAGCAGGGGATGAGAATTACCCCCTTCATAAGGCCATGGTCGACCACAACCATTAAAGAGTCATGTCCACGGGAGAGAGAAAGGTCAGTCACGAGGTCAACAGACAGTTGTTTGAAGGGTAAAGATGTCAAAGAGGGGATGGGAGAGAGCATGGGAGACGTAAGATGTGTATTTACTTTGTTTTGCTGGCATATTGCACAACCGGTGATGAAGTTATTGACAAAAGTGGAGAGGCCTGGCCACCAGAAGTCACATTCGAGGACGGCTTTGGTGCGGAAATGACCTGCATGACCTGTAGTGGGAGCTGTGTGAATGGAAGCGACCAGAGATTGTCGGTCAGGTGGGGGAATGTATAACTGTCCCTTGAAATAAAGCTGGCCATTATCAAAAGTCCAGTCCTGGAGAGAAGAGTGGGGGAAGAGAGGAGATCCTTCCTGGAGGCTTTGGACAGCATGTAGAACAAGTGGGTCGGCAGAGGAGGAGGATTGGATATGATGGGCAAGGGTAAGATTGAGTGCGTTAATGACTAAGGGTTCAGGACAAATGGCTGCATCCGCGTTGTCTTGGGTGGTGTCGACATGATCTTTTCGAGATAGTGCATCAGCAGGTCCCATTTTGGTTCCCGGGGTAACCTGCCAGCGAATGTCGAAGTCTTGTAGGAATAGGGACCACAGAGCCTGACGTCAGGATAGTTTATGGGGGTCTTTAATGTAGGAGATATTTTTGTGGTCGGTGAGGATGGTGATCAAATGGGAGGTTCCAAGGAGACATTGGTGCCATTCTTCAAGGGCTAGGATGACAGTGAGAAGTTCTCGGTCATAGATGTCATAGTTGCATTCAGCGGAGGAGAAGGTTTTGGAGAAGTAGGCACAGAGATGAGGGTCTCCATTGGCGTCTGTTTGCATGAGTACAGCACCAGCAGCGAGAAGAGAGGCGTCCATCATGATAGAGAATGGTCAAGATACATCAGGGATCTGAAGGACAGCAGCGGAGGAAAAGATGGCTTTGAGGGAGTCAAAAGCTTTTTATTGAAGGGCGGTCCATGCCCATGGTTCATCCTTGCGAGTGAGGAGGTTCAGAGGGGCAACAATGTTGGAAAAGTTGGGGATGAACTTGCGATAGAAGTTCGCAAAGCCAGTGAAGGAACAGATTGCCTTGACGGAGGTGGGTGGTTTCCAATCATGGATAGCAACTAGTTTCTTGGAGTCCATCTCAACTTTCCCTTGACCGATGATCATGCTCAAAAATTTCATCCGCGGAACGTCAAAGGTGCATTTGGAGAGTTTCAGAGATACTGTAACCCATGTTTCCAAAGTCGTGAAAGGACACGACAGGTGCGGGTGTGGTGAAGGGTAGTGTCATCTTTCGTGTGGATGGCGATGTTGTCCATATAGATTTTAATCCATCTCTCGGCGATCATATCGGCAAAGATATGGTTCATAAACACTTGGAATGTGGGGGGAGCATTGCAGAATTCGAAGAACATTACAGTAGGTTCAAAGAGACCCAAGAGGGTGATGAAGGCAGCCTTCCATTGGACTTCTTCCCAGATACAGGTGTTGTTGTATCCCCAACAGATGTCAAACTTGGTAAATAGGGTGGAATCCCTCATATCGTCAATGAGTTCAGGCATAAGGGGTAAAGGGTATGCATTCTGGATGGTGTAAGAGTTCAGGTATTGGTAGTCCTGACAGGGGCGAAGAGATCCATCCTTCTTTGGGACAAAGAAGAAAGGAGATGCCTGGGGGGATTTCAAGGGAATGATACGACCGGTCTTCAGATTTTCCTCAACAAACGCTTTGCAAGTCTCCATCTCCACAGGGTTTAGAGAATAGACCTTAGCAATCTTCAGAGAGAAGGAGGGAAGAAGGTTGATGGTATGGTCGTAGGTGCGATGGGGAGGTAGTTTTGTGCGAGTTTGTTCAGAGAACAGATCTGTGAAGTCCTTACACCAGTCAGGAATTTGTTGTTCCATGGGGATGTCCTTTTGGGCGATCTGGGTGGAGATGGTGATTTTGTTGATAGTTTCGCTTTGGTGCCATAGTTCGCGTTTTTGAAGTCATTTGGCAATCTTTCAATCTGCATCAAGTCCGAGCCAATGCAGGAGATATCGTTGGGGAGAGTGGTCAGGGTATGCAATGTCCTTTGGAGTCAGAGGGAGGGATAGAGTCCGAGTATTTCAGTCTATGCGAGGGTTTCATTTCCTCAACCAAGGCATGCCAAGAATGATTTGTCATCGACCTAGACTTAAGACCATCAAATCAAGATTTTCCTGGTGGTGGTTGAACCGGGCGTTAGCATGTGCTTTCCATTGGATAGTTCCTTTGGAATTGGGGGTGCCATCTACATTGTGAGCGAAGATGGGTTTGGGAAGACGTTCAAGGGGAAAGTTGATGGAACTGAGGATCCCGGCATCAACGAAGTTTCCGGTTGCTCTACAGTCGATGAGGACAGTGGTTTCGACAGTTTCAGATCCATTTGATAGCTTTACTGGGATATGCATGGATCGTTCATTTGGTAGAGCTACGAGTACATGGGCAAGAGTATAGGAAGAGGACATTGAGGCGTCTTCCCATTTTAAAATCCGAGACATCTTTGGTGGTAGTAACTTCCACTTCTTTGACTGGTTCCTCGTAGCACATCTTCAGAGTTTGGAGGACTTCAGCTTTGCTCTTACCCTGAGTGGTTAGGGTTCGAACATAAGTGTCGATGGCAGATGTAGTGGCAGGAGGGGTAGGAGTGGGGGGGAGTGGCTGGGGGACTGACTATGATGTCGGCGGTGCGAACATATTGGGGACGAGGAGAAGAAGGGTTGTTCCTAGTGTGGCATTGATTGGCACTATGACCAGTTTCCCTGCAGCGAAAGCATCGATTTTCACGTATGCATCTAGCTAGTTCAGCAGGGGTTAACTTGGTTAAAGTTACGGCGTCGACGTCCATGGCGTTTGGGTCTCGAGTGATGGAGGGTCTGTTGGCAGTGAAGGAGGGGGCCGTGTTCCTTCCTTTGATGGCTTCGATACACATCTTTTGCATATGGAAGACTTTGGACTGATTAATCCAAGTGTCAATGGTGGTGGGAATGGTAGTCATGGAGAGAATCATGGTCACGATCTGTGGATTGAGTTCAAGAGAGAACTGGTCAATGAGAGTGACAGGGTCTGTGGTGCCTGCTCTGGCAATGAGGTCCTGGAAGTTGGTAATGTAACTTTGGAAACCATCATCGTAGGTTCCATCTGGTTTTTTGACAGGTCGTTGTCTGAGTTTCATGAGCTCGTTTCTGGCAGTGGCTTTAATGTCAAAAGGGAAAAAGGTGGTTTCGAAATCTATGGCAAAGGCCTCGAAGGTTTTCATGGCAGGTAACGTGGTAGTGTCAGTGAGTTTGTCATACCATTTTTCAGAGAATGCTACTCCTCGTCCCTTGCTCATTTTATTGAGTGCGGTGGCGACTTTGGTATCCTCATCAGTGTAGAGGGCTTTGTTGATGTTGAAGTAAACCCTCATGACTTTGATCCGTCAGGTGGCATCAGTTGGTTCTCCCGAGAAATCAGCAGGGAGTGCTGCCTTGATTTTGGGGGTCTGAGGAGGCATGGTGGTCTGGGGGTGGGTGGGCGAGGTGCTGTGGTTACAGGGGTGTTTACTTGGGGAGGAATGGCAGAGGTCGAAGGTCTGTTCCAAGGGACAGCAGCTATGGAGGTTTGGACGGGTATGGCAG
>MU131097.1:2668-24938 GCA_015039435.1 Imleria badia
CTCCGAAGCGGACGCGATTCTTCGCGAGTTTGCCACGGTGCGACATGCACGTGCGCTCGAAGTGATCGGGCTCACCAAAGGCCTGCTGTCGATCATGGGTTCGAAGACTGGGGAGTGGATTTACTGGTGGTTGCCGATTGACGCGGCGACGGCTCGGAATTGGGCGTTGTGGGTGGCGGGGAAGTTGCCGTTTATGCAGCGAAAGATGGCTTGGGAGTTGAGTGGGTTGGGTCGGAGGTGATGTTTGGTGCTGGCTTTTCTTTTTCATGTGTCTGTGATAACGACTACCATGATTCATATATACTGTTTCGTTTAGCTCTGGGTGTACTTATATTCGATACCCGTGACGAGCATCACCGGCGTGAACGCCGCGTCTTTCTTGGTTAGTGTCTAGCCCGTGAGCCCGAACCTTGGTATCGTCAGGGCTCCTGAATTTTACAAACCCTATGAACGCGCTGGCTTGTTGTCTGTATTTTAGACGCATTTCGTGGACGAGACTTCGGCGGAAGGCAAACGCTCAACTTTGAGTAGCGGGCTTCATGTCAATGATTCTATACAATGTATTACATACATCCAATCTACTACTTGGAGTCTACATCGCGTTTTAGAGGCTTGATTTTGTCCTTCCTTTTCAAATACCGCCGTACTCGAAGCCATTCCTTGGCGTATTCTTCTCGGAGACTCCACCGGGGTCCCAACACACAAATGATGGATGGAAAATGTTTCAACAGAAACTTTGCCACGAGCCGAGGATCATTAATCGGTGACCCCGGGAAGTGGAGCTCCTTTACACTAGTACTGCGAACATCTATACCTACTCCACGTGTTGGGACCTCGCTGGCGTCCACACATAAACCAACACTCTCCAGTTGCGGGCAAGCGTCGACGAGCAGCAATAATCCTTGCAAGGTTATATGTTTGGTGGACAATCCATTCCCGGAAACCAAGCGGAGGAAGCGGAGCAATGGCCATCCACGTGCCAGGTCGACAAGTTCTTCATCATTGATGGAAATGGGATTCTTCAGGTCGATACTCAGCTCACGAAGGTTGCGGAAGAAGCCGAGGGGTTGGAGAGCATCACGAGAAAGTATGTCATGGTTATCTTCAGGTTCGGGATCAGCAATAGGCGGGTGATCCCAGTCGAGAGTAAGTGATTGGAGAGATGATCGCCGTGGATGAGAGGCGAGCGCAGTAAAGAAGGAAAGGGTGAGTTGGGAAGTCGGTGAGACGGCAAGGTGAAATTCAGTGCTGGAGAACATTTGGCCCTCGGAACGAAGAAGACTAGTTATGGAGCCAAGATCTAGTCCAGACAAACCGACTTTCTTCGCGCCAGAGAATGGTGTGTCAGAAGGGAGAAGGGAAAGTTCCTCTACTTGTGATTGCCGGATTGTGAGGAAGATCTGGCTGAATTGTGGGGACATAACGAGATGTCGCATGGTAACACCATCTATTGGAGTGTGGATAGCAAGACGATCAAGTTTTTCAAAGCCGCAGACAGCCCGGGAAAGAACGGGAGAGATAGACTCTGCGTCATCCCCATCCAGAAAAATGCCCAAACTGACGAACTTTAAACCAGGACAATGTAAGGGCAAGGTTTTAAGGAACGATGTCAGTTCCTTGTGGTCGCCAGACTCTAAGTCGAGGCCCAAATTAAAGGACACAAGCTGGGGACCAAGGAGGGGCCGGATGAATGCGAGGGAAAGATAAAGATCAACTAGATCCCAACTAAGCACTGTCAGATTGGGTAGAAGGTTTGGTTCAAAGGCTGAACATTCCAACAAAAAGAGAGACTGGTCATCGCAGACTTCAAGTTCCTGAATGCGGTGGGAATAGCGGTTAATGATGCTCCAATCGGCTAGGGACGGCGGGCGCTGTTGACGTCCGACGCAGTCAGATATTTTTTCAGTTCAAGGGACGAACAATTGATCAATTAATTCACCAGGTTTTCTCCGGCGTCAACTATTTCATTTGTGAATAAACATCGGAGAAGCGGTCTGAGAGAATCTAACTTGCGCCAAAGACAGTTGAGGGAAGGTCCCGAAAACATGCGACATGTTTGAGCTAGAGTAGCTAACGCGCGTTGTCCTTCTCTTTGAGGTGGTCGGATTTGAACTAGATCTGCCAAGTTGCAGTTATCGTAATCTGGATATGGTTCCGAAAGGCAATCGAGGATAATGTGATATATGTTCGCCACATGTAGCAGGTTGCATTTCGTTGATGTTAAGGACATGGTAGTTGAAGTTAAGGTGTAAGAATTTACTAGCTTTGACACTGACACTCATGTAAACGACGTAGTTACGTAATGACCAGTGATACTAAGTAGCTGGTCCAAGTTTCAGAAGTCCTGTGCGTCGTCACGATGCTAACCCCGAGTGAACAGACCGGAGCCTCGTGGTCAGCTTCTGCTGCGATCTGAAGGCCACCCTGGATCATATGTAGCACCCCGGAGGCTGCCAATTTTCTCATCCTGTGCAGCACTGCTCCAAGTCTGCTCATCTGCTCACCCACAGGCTTTCTTAATTTACTTTTCTGGAAAGCTCGGTAATGGCAGTGTGAGTCAAACTATGATCTGTTGCCACTTCAAGCTTCAAGGATCAGATCGATCAAACTCGTCGGAGGCTTACGACCTGAACGGCCCGTTCTGAGTGCGAACGACCGCGTATCGTTCGACGTTGTAGTTTCTGCCACCTTCGTCTCTGTGTTATATAATGCTCGACGTACCTCTCGTTGTTGTGGTTGGCCAAACTGGCCATATCGGATTCCTGAGCGCGAGCACCGACACCATGTCAGGTGCTCAGCGAGGTATACGGGAGGGCCAACCTCAGTCCCGGCGTGACCGTCGCTCCGGCCGTCGACCTTGTCATCCCACCGGTATCTACCCGTGTCCGGTTTGTCCTTTGCAAGCGTTCGACGCGCGTGTTGATAAACATCACCGACCTGGGGACGACTCGGAGTGGGTTATTGTCTCGTCAGACGTGCAAGCATCCGTCCAGCTATTGGCGTCTGGCCCGTTTCGTGTATCATGGCCCTGGATGTGGAGAAGAATCAGCAGTCGCTCCCTGGCAGTTCAACGAAGAAAGCTATTAGCGGCATTGACTCAGTACCCACGTAATCGGTTTGACGACCGTTAGGTCAAATGTGCTTGCGGCTACGATAGCCCGTCTCACTGACTCACTTGACGGTCATCATCAGATCCACCATTCAAATCCGGTTCGAATTGGCTCAGCAGAATCAGCACTGGAAGTCTTTCCCACCCGTTCAGTCGGATCGGTTCATCGGGAGTCCGAGACCGTCCGACGCAGGCATCAAATGCGTAGCGCCCCGCATCTTTGCGTGACTTTGTATAGTACCCGAGTCCTGCTGATGGGCGCATTGCAAGTCCGCAGGACAATCTCCGTCACCGTGCCGGTCAGATTCATCATATCAGAGGGCGTGCGCAGCTTGAAGTACTTACACGGCAACAACACCTGCAAGAGAATCATGATGGCCGCGAGAACTCGCTCAACGTTGCGACACCCTGAGATGATGTTGTCAAGTGCACTGCCAGTGGCAGCAGCGAGCTCACACCTCGGCAAGCTGGTAGTGTCACGGTGATGTGGGCCGGTAAGATAGAATACGAGGTGACGCGCCTTTCCAGGATCCGCTAGTGGTAATGCTCGTCATCATTATTTGTCATAGCATCTCGCATGGTGCCATGCTTGTTTTACACGTTGCGGCAGAGGTGGAACATCTCACAAATTCTCACTACGTCAACGTCGTGATGTCGATATTGCATAAGTACAATAGTAAGGTAGTATGTGACAAGCGCGAGGACGTGGTTTTCTGTGTTTTGTTTGTATTTGGTTATGGGAGGCCGTTCTTTGACCGACACGACGGTGACGACCAGAAGACGCAGCTTTGCTATTCCTACGATGACTTGGTCTGTGGGAATGTATATAAGGCCGCAAGTCCTTTACCATGTCCTCATACTCCTCCGTATACATTTTCTACATGTCTCTTCCTGATAGAACCACTGTCCTCATCGTTGGTGCTGGTCCAGCAGGACTTGCTACCGCTCTCTCTCTCCTCCATCATGGCGTTCAGGATTTCATCATCGTCGACGCCGTATCCCAGGGGCAAAACAGTTCCAGAGCCGTCGTAATTCATGCCGCCACCCTGGAGGTAAGCTTTATTTGTTGTTTATTTTTAATGCCCAAGTCATGTCTACTTTGTATAGGCATTGGACGCGATTGGTTGTGGAGACGATATCGTATCGCAGGGCACTAAATCTACTGCGTTCAACGTCAGAACTCGCTCCACAACGCTTCTTAGTCCTCATGTCGAGAGTCTCAAATCATACACTCGACACGCATACGTTCTCGTTATTCCACAGAACATTACGGAACGTGCATTGGAAAGGAAGCTGGCCAGCTTTGGCGTCACCATCCATCGACCTCTGAAAGTCGTCGGGTTGAGGCGGAACGCATCAAATCCACAGTTTAGTGACGTTACCTTTGAAGATGGCAGAGTAATCACGACAAAGTATGTGATCGGTGCAGATGGTGCGCGCTCTGTGGTAAGGTTTTTTGCTTTATTTGTGCTCGGATAGTGCCTCACCACGCGTAGGTTCGCACTATGGCTGGGATAGGTTTCTCCGATCCAACGATCGTTAAGGGAGAAGCAGACAACAACCTAGCCCAGATGGTTCTTGCTGATGTCACTTTTGACACCACGGACGCAGATGAGCTCACGTCGAGCATAACATTGTCCCCCGACAGTCTCTTCCTTTGTTTCCCCTTGCCATCCACCCTCAATGAATCTCTAGTCGCCGAGGGCAAGGTCTCCGTTTCTGAAAGAATATACCGCATCGGGTGTGGCGTACCCTTAGAAGATGGCGAGATCCCCCATTCACCTCCCAAGGAATACCTCCAGGCTCTTGTCAACCGGTTCGGACCGTATCACCTCGTATCAGACCCCACTGTCAACCCCAACTCGAAACCAACGTGTATCAAAGACATTGTTTGGTCTTCACGCTTCCGCAACCATGCGTCCATCGCTGATACTACGTTCGCCCGTCTTGGCGGGGGAGAGTCAGAAGAAGGCGGCGCCATTCTTCTCGTTGGTGATGCTGCTCACATCCATTCCCCTGCCGGTGGCCAGGGAATGAATCTTGGCTTGCGAGATGCCATCTTTCTCGGAGAAGCGCTGACGAAGCACATCCGTACTACCGAGAAAGAGCCACTCCCCGAAGCCGACGCGATTCTCCGCGAGTTCGCCACGGTGCGACATGCGCGTGCCATGGAAGTGATCAAGCTCACGAAGGGTATTCTATCGATCACTGGCATGAAGCACCGAGACAGGATGTCTTGGTGGTGCCCGATCGACTCTGCTACGGTGCGAGCTTGGATGCTATGGGTGCTCGGAAGTATCCCGTTCATTCAGAGGAAGATGGCATGGGAGTTGAGTGGGTTAGGCAGGAGATAGAATGTTGGATGATTGGATTCTTTTTTGCATACCCAACATTGTTGAAGAAACGTCGCATTCCGTCATATTCAAGTTACTTCCAAGTTAGCAGTACATACATCACTACATATAAGTTCATTTCTGGTTCCCGTTTTTATAGCTTTGCCCTCCGGGCATTCCTGGACCCGAGGTGGGCAAGACATCAATGTACCAACTCCCCAGTCCAATACAATGAACTTTCCTGCTACCCTCGCACTCAGCTGGAGGGGTCGCGACCCTCTTCCCACGGGCGTACAATTTGGGATTCCCACGCATTCTTGGTTTTGAAACCTGTCCCCTTCGGGTCCAGGAATACATCTCTCTCTTGCCTCTTCAAATGTGAGGTTGCAACTTACCTTCCTTTGACTCTTGGTGCAGCTTTGGTGCGGTAAAAACCGTAAATTGACCATAAGATGGGTTGGCTAGGCACGCACTGCCTCCGCTCGACACCAACTCAGTGGCAGTGTGTAGTACCCACGACCTCCGAGTTTCAACATCATACTCACCGTGCACATAGTTCTGCATCTACATACTACATGTGCCCGTGCACATGTTCGCAGGATTTCTCGAAGGGGCCACATACTTCGTGACGGTTTCATGGCAGTCCAGACTCCAGACAGACTCACGGCGTCCTAAAAGCGTCTGGTGACGAGACTGTCAAGGTCCATCAGGAGGTGGCTAATGGATCAGGGTGTCAGGTCCCAGGGCAGTATGGAGGGATGATTCTCTCGTCAGGGCCGACATTTATATAGGTCTCAGTGATTCAACGCAGCGAGGTGAACGTTCCTACGCGTCTCCTTGTGCGTCGTATTCACATATCCTTAGCCCAATAGTGGTCCTAATCATCTATCCCTTCAAAGGATTAGAATTGTTGCTTTCGATACTGAAGCATACATCCGTCACTGTCAAGTCTCAGCTTGATGAGTTCTCAAGAACCTCAATCAAGTGTCGATCCAAGTATCGATCCAAATGTATGACTGACTTTAATTATGTTCGAATGAATAATGCTGAGCATAAGTTAATCTGTCAGCCTGCGCCGCGAACTTTCGATGAGCTCATCGTCTTAGGGGACAAGCAGCATGCGCTGTATCAGAAGAATCGTGATAGCGCGACGTTCGACCTCGCCATACGTCATTACTGTGCGGCCTTTGATCTTGGCCCAGCGCCAGACACGAAGGTGGACTGCCTACTGTCGTACTTCCGCTTTCACCATGCGCTTCTTTTGCGCCATCAAGAGCAGGGCGGCGATCACACCATCGCAAACAAATATTTGGACAAGGTTCTCGAGTTCACGCCGGCTACACATCATTTACGACCAGTGCTATTGAGTCTCCAAGCGGCATCGTACACAAAACGCTACCAACATACCAAGGATATAGCGGACCTTCATACTGCAGTCGAAATATTCCGGACTGCCACAGATACCATCCCGGCGACACACCCCCAACGCGCACATTTGCTGATGCAATACGCCTCTGCCCTCCACACCAGGTTTATGGTTCTAAAAGACGAGAACGATCTGAATCTTGCTATCCAGCATTTCGAGACGGTGTTGGAGGGCTGTCCCGAGCCCTTGCTCATCCCTACCCGACGTGCCCTCGCGTTCGCACTCGACTCTCGTTACAAGCTGCGCTACGATATCAATGATGTCGAGCGTGCAGTTGAAGCTTACGCCGCTGTGATCGACATGTTGCAGCAAGAACCGATGGAAAACCTTTTTGTTTGCATGGGATACGCTGTGGTCTTACGTGTTTGGTTCTATCGCAAAGGAAACCTGGGTGACCTCCATGTTGCCATCAGGTACTTCGAAATCGTCATTAGGAGATGCCCACCTAGTCACGAACACTACTTTATCGCGGTGACCTTCTATGCGACTCTCCTCATCACTCGCTCGGAGCAAAGAGAGTCCATCCAGGACATCGACACGGCAATTGGATGCATTCGCAATGGCATGACTGTGGGTCGTGCGGACGACCCGTCCCGTCCCGAGCTGGTCAGCATCCTCGGGTATTGCCTAACCTCCCGTTTCTTGCACTGTGGCAGCGCTGCAGATCTCGAAAGCGCGGTGGAGAATTGTTACACTGGTGTGTCCTCGGACTCGTCTCTGAATGCTGGCGCTCGCGCCGGCAACATGAGTCGGCTCGCCTTTGCCCTTTTCACGCGCTATCAGCTGCAAGGCGATGAAATGGACTCAACTCGTGCCAAGACATATCTCAAGCAAGCCTTGGAGCTATGTCCTTCGGGTCTACCCATTCGCCTAACCATCCTCAACAACGGCGGTCGCATATTCGCCAACTTGGCGAAGAAGAATTCCGACCCCTCCCGGGCCCGGGCCGATCTTGAACTTTCGATCGAATACTTTTACGAAGCGCTCGACCTTTGCTACGAATCAGCCCGATCCGTGATCCTTACCAATTTGGCCGTTGCTCTTCTTTATCGCTACTCACTACTTGGCGATCTGTCTGACATCGATGTCGCATTTTTGCTCAGCAAAGCATCTCTGGAGTTGCGCGCAGAGGACCATTGGCTTCGAGGATTAACGTTCCTGGTCCAAGCAAAAGCTGTGATTGCTATGTTTCCCCGAAGGCGCACCACCGTCGACACCGAAATTGCCTTGGACATTCTCCATGCAGCTAGAGATGCGTTTACCCCCGGACACGCAATGCTCGTCGAGATGTACAGGGAACTCTCCAATGTGCATCTCATGCGGCATGCTATCACCAACAGCAGCATTGATTTGGAAGACGCATTTAAATACAGGATAGCAGCTGCACAATATTCCAATGGAGGCTCGCAGGTCCGATTTGAGGCAGCTATGCAATGGGTAGAAGGTGCTGAAAAGTTTAACCATCCATCCATGCTCGACGCTTATAGGTCTGCTATACGCATCCTGGACTTGCATCTTGTCCTCAAACCTTCCGTGAACCTCCGACACGATATAATCAAGAAACAGGCGCTGTCGATTTGTGTGGATGCAACTTCGTGCGCTCTTAGACGTCAAGACGTCGTTGGTGCAGTGGAGATGTTTGAGCAGAGTCGAGGTTTGTTTTGGACGTTCATGGCACGTTTGCGAACGCCACTTGACGAGTTGCGGGCGAGCGGACCTGGCGGTCGGGATCTGGCCGATGAATTCGAGTCTCTCAGCCGTCAGTTGGAGATGCCCATGACTTTGGGTGACGATGGGGAGTATGGGCAGAAGTTTAGACGTTTACACAGGGATTGGAATGCTGCGGTGGACAAGATACGGTCCACCGATGGGTTCGATAAGTTTTTGCTGCCACCTTCATACGAGGATCTTCGAGTCGCAGCCATCGGGGGTCCGGTGATCATCCTCAACGCCAGCCGACATTCATGCGACGCAGTCATCGTTCTTGCAAATGCGGAACCGATCCATATTGCCTTCCAACAAGGTACCTTGTCCGAGATTGACGTCATGTCCTCCGACTTCGAGGTCGTTCGACACAGGCTACGCCAATACCCTAACGATTCGGACAGCGAGGAAAAGAAGGAGGACGAACGAAAGTTGCTTGGCTTGTTACGTGGCCTGTGGAATTCAATCGTCTGTGAAGTGGTTCGCAGACTCGAGCCACATGTCCCAAAGAATTCACGAATTTGGTGGTGTCCAACCGGCGTATTCACATCACTCCCGATACATGCTGCTCACCCATATCGTGGCAAGGGAGAGCGTGGATTGTCCGACGTCTACGTCTCTTCATACACACCTACGCTTTCCGCCCTCATTCGGAGCCGGAACAAGCGGAACGCACAGCAAGGTGTTCCTAGTTTTGTTTCCATCGGACAACCAGACTCGGCCGGCTACAATCTATTGGTGACCGTTCGTCAAGAACTCGACTTGGTCCGCCAGCTCCTCCCCGAATCGGTCCGGTTCACCGAGCTCACCGATGAAGCGGCGACGCGAGAAGCCGCCCTAACGGCCTTGCGTACGCATACCTTTGCCCATCTCGCCTGTCACGGACAACAAGTGCTTGAGCGGCCCTACAACTCCCACTTTGCGATGCACGACGGTCATTTGACATTGCTCGACATTGTCCACAGCCAAGTTGGTCACGAAACCGAGTTTGCGTTCCTCTCGGCGTGCAAGACTGCGACGGGCGACGTGGATGCGCCGGACGAGGTGATCCATCTCGCTGCGGCGTTGCAGTTCGCTGGCGTTGGGAATGTCGTGGGGACGATGTCGTCGGTGGATGATCAGGTTGTGGTTTATACTGTAGAGGCGTTTTATCGTGCGATGGTGCGTGAGGATGGGGTGTTCGATCCTTCTCGTGCTGCGCGGGCTTTGAGAGCGGCTACGAGGGCGACCAAGGATCGGGTCCCCTTGGACCAGCGGATCGTGTTTATACATATCGGGGTGTAAGGTGGTGGTTCTGGGACTACCAACCCTCCTCAAGTATGATGGTATGCGTGTTTGGGTTTTTCTTCCTTTCATTGCTTTGAATCATGGTCGTTGATCGTTTTGACGACGAACTATGGGCGAGGTCTTATTTTTGTACATTTCCTATATCCAAGAGTGTTGTTATGTTCCACTTCCACGGCTCGGTGATCGAATCAAATGATGTCTGGCTTGATCATCGAAAGCAGAGAAATACAGAAGTAATAAGGATATCACCGACGACTCCTGGCCGAGATTCTTTTGCTCTTTCCCGGACGCTTACTCCCACCTGTGCGGTTACCGCCAGATGCACGTTTCCCTCCAACTGCATGCTTACCCTTGGCTGGACCACCTCGTTTATTGAAGCCACCCTGACTTTTTGGACGTTTAGCGGCAGGACGATCAGAGATAGCGTCCTCGACGGCGATGTCGAAAGCCTCTCCATCCCCGTCCTGATTGTCGAGAGCACCTTTGCGTTCTATGTGACGAAAGTGTGAGACACCTCGCATGTCCTCGGAAACATTTCGGAACGTACTTCGTTTGAGTGATTTAAGTCGCTCTTCCATGTCCTTTTTCCCCTTCTCCCTCTCGCGTTGTTTCTCGAGTTGCACTTGTTTACCAAACTTCTTGTTTGCGCGTTCCTTGCGCTTTTCTTCGGTTTTTTTGATTCCGGCACGCTCGTCGAGTAACCGGGAGCGGATACGCTCCATGTGGGCGTCTGATTTGACCATTTCGGCAAAATAGTCAGAGGGGCGGGTGAATGGGAGTGAATGGGATGCTGCGAGCGTGCGGGCATGGTCCGCCGAGTACAATGCCTGTTTGTAGCTGCGAACAACAAAAAGTCAAAGGAGAGAGATATCGGGTGGAGGCATTTGCTCACAATGCAAGTTCGCGATTCAGGTCATCGTCGACGTCGACTTGGATGGTTTCTGGGAAGGAGACGACCAAAGTTTCTGTCCATGGTAATGAAGGATCGAGTTGGATGGACTCGCGTATTCGACAAAGGGCGTCCTATTGTGTAAAAAAAGTAAAATGCAGTCATCGTAGTTGGCGAGAAAGAGACGTACGGTGTTGTCGATTTCGACTTTTTGTTGTGGGATGGCATCTTCATCAAGAACGGCTTCCTCGATATCGTCTTCATCAAGAACGGCTTCCTCGATATCGTCTTCGTCTAGGGCGACTTCCTCATCGCTCTCTTCTTCTTCAACATCTGATTCTGGTTGTACAATTTTTTTGCCCATTGCTTGTCGCTACCGTGTTGGTCGTCGTCCGTCGAGCCTTACATTCTGACTACCGGATAAGGAAAAGCTGACGAGCTGAAATCTTTTCGGCTCCTCGACCGTCAGTCACATCCCACCAAAAGCCCTTGTAGCCCTTGTAGATCACGATGGTGAGTCCTCTATTGCGACGATTGTCTGTAGTTGACTCTGTATAACCTTGATCAGCGGCCAATTCTATTGCAAGGCAAGCGCTACTTCATATGACTCACTCACTAGGGAACTCATGACGACAGGCCACGAGCGTTCTCTAACGCAGATAAAATTCAACGCCGAGGGCGATCTCCTGTTTTCATGTTCAAAAGACCACATCATCAACGTCTGGTTCTCTCATAACGGCGAACGGCTTGGGACATATGAGGGTCACAACGGGACAGTGTGGACGATCGACGTCGATTGTGAGTCTGAACTCGCGTGCATCTGCCATGGGTCGAGGGCTCACTTGAGCCAGCGCAATCTAGATTTCTGGTCTCTGGCTCAGCAGATAACCAACTACGTCTCTGGAACGTCTCGAACGGGAAATGCCTGTACGTTTGGGAATTCCCGACCGCGGTGAAACGGGTCGTCTTCAGCGATGACGACGACAAGGTCGTCTGTATCACCGAACAACGTATGGGTCACCAGGGCGCCATTCGCGTTTTCAGATTAAACCGTGACGGCGATGGAACGGACCGTTCGTCTTTTTGTTTGACACAATGTCGCACTGTATCGCTCATGTCTACCATCCCTTGCTTAGAACCACGCGAACCGGAACACATGTTCCATCCCATTGGCTCTAAAGCCACAGTGTGCGCATTTACCTACATGCCCAATATCATCCTCACCGGACATGAATCTGGCAAGGTCGCCCTTTTCGATGTCGTCACTGGGACGGAAACCGAAAACAACGAGCGTGCGCACATGGATACCGTTACCGATCTTCAACTGTCGCCAGATCGGACCTACTTCGTGACGAGTAGCAAGGACAAGACTGCACGGGTGAGTCTTGCATTCGTTTTGCACCCCTCGACGCCACTCATTCCTTCTACGCTTCAAGCTACACGATACCAAAACTCTACGAGTGCTCAAAACATACTCTACAGAGACACCACTCAATAGTGCGGCACTCTCACCAAACAAACCCTATGTGAGCGTGAACTGCCTTTTCGTGTCACCCATTTTCGAACTAAAAACAATCCAGATACTTCTTGGCGGAGGACAGGAGGCGATGCAAGTTACGACGACATCCTTGCGGCAGGGCAAATTTGAAACCCGTTTCTGGCACAAGGTATTCGAGGAGGAGGTTGGGCGGGTCAAGGGCCATTTCGGGCCCGTGAACACGTTAGTTCGCTTCCTGAACGCTCGAATGGTTTACTGATCGTATGCTTAGTATCGCAGTTCATCCTTCCGGGACCTGTTACGCTTCTGGTAGCGAGGATGGTTTCGTACGGGTCCATCACTACGAGGAGTCATACTTCCGAGCCAAACCTTATGGTGACTTGGAGATTGAGGATTAATCAACAGCCTGTATCCTACGTCCTGTGACCAGGGAATGTATCATTTGGTTCTTCTAACAGTCAAAGTCTTACACTAGGGGCTGAACAACACGTATCCAAGAGGTAAAGGGAATCACGGGTATACTCATGCACCCACATGTACAAATGCAATTTTCTGAGCAAGCGGCACCTCCTTGCCCACCCCTTTCAGCGCCTCGTTGAGCGATCGCGCAACGTCTGTATACTGCATCGACCCTCCTGGTTTTAGAATGATTTCCTCGTAGAATGCAGCAGCCACTCGCTGCATGACCTCGTCATCAACCGGCCATAGTGTTCCGATGACACTCCGCACGCCCGAATACTGCAACGAAGCAGCTAGATGCATCATCTCCTCCACCTCACTATCGTCACCTCTGTCACACTGTCCGGCCAAGAAGGCAAACTCGGCCTGAGGGCGTCCCTTGCAGATGTCATACAGCGACAATATGCCGTCTCTCGTCGCAATTCCAGAATGACATGGTAGCGCAGCGTCCAGTGAAGCCGGACATGCTAAATGGAGCCACACCGGTTCTCGAAGGGCGGCAACGACGGCCTCCGAAGTCACCTCCTCGCCCTCCATGCGCCTGAACGGCACGCTCGGCGGAATGCGGTTGCGCAGCAGATCCAACTCGTAGCAGGTCTCGTCGGACGCTGTATGACCGATCGCGACGATCGTGGGGACCGTCTGGCTGGTCAACATTTGTTTCGACTTTTTGCTCTTGAGAAAGCCCGGGACCATGCTTGTGCGACGGGACCGTGGGGGTTCGTGAGTTGTTCGGGCTCTGGCGCGTATCAGGGCCTGGAGTGTGGGGGTGTACGAGGAAACGTATGCTTGGGGTAGACTTGGTTCGCCTTGCCTATATGGTGCTGCGGCGTGAAGGGGTATTGACGCGAAGACCCCGGCGGGACACCACCAGAGGCGGGAGCCCCTTGTGGTATGGGACAATAAATGTTGGACGATCGGGGAGACGACGAGATCCCAAAGGTCCGACAATAGATCTTCCAGAGCTGCGTCGTTGTCGTCACTGGCAACGAGGTTCCCAGTGAGCTCTCGGAAACGCGTCGCCATCTGTGACACATCCTTGGATGTCATGTGTGAAAGGGGAATGTGGGTGGGCGGTGTATTGTACTGCAAAATGACAGCATCGCATGTATACTGACTCGCGTTGAGCATGATGACCGGACCGTCTAGTGCAGCCTTTTCGAGCTCAGAGAAGGGGGTGGTGGATTTGAGAAATGATTTAAAACCCTCCACGCGCCGGATCTGTTCCGCCACTGCTTCCTTTTCTTTCAGCAGGGGTTTAACATCCTTGGAAGATTTTGAAACCCTGGGGACCTGTGCAAGCTGGAGGGAGAGACGCTCAAAATCGTCCGCCAGCGATGCCCCGTACTCTCCCGTGAGCCGTAGCTCGTCCAAGCACGTCTGGGCCCGCACTAGTTGCGACCACAAGACAGATCTCCCCCCCTCGAGAGCTTCAATGGCCTCCACCGGTTCCTGAAAACGCAACGCAAAAGAAGCACCATCGTACGCCAGGTTGGCACTATATCTCCTGGCTAGACATTGTCGGAGCTCAGGAGAACGCATTGACAAGACGTGGCGATTGACTAGACGGAGTGCGCTGCGGTAGACGTCGACACCTGAGCGGTGACCGTACGTCTCCACGTCCCTAACCCATTGAAGACATGCACGAACTGCAGGCCACGAAGGACCACTGGCGACGCTCAGACTGAGCTCGTGATGCCCAAAAGCCTCGTGGAGATCAGAGGGCCTCTGTTCGACGAGAAAGCGAAGGTAGTGACTCGATGCTAGTTCCGCGTAGACGTCTGAAATAAGCGGTTGGCCCGAAGTGCAAAGCTCCTTGGCGGTGCGAAGATGTTGGAATATCGATTCGATGTCCTTGGCTTCCCAGGGAAGGATGCGTGCCTTCAAGATTCGGGCGAGTAGTAGATAACAGGCCGCTCGTAACGAGTCCGGTGCGCCCTGCATTCTCATGGCAGTGCTGCAGTAGAGGTAGGCTTCATCAAGGTCAAATTCGTCACCTGTCTCCTCAAAGCGGAGTAATAGGGAGAACGCGAGCGCTTGGTAGGATGTTGCTTGATCCAAATGATCAGGGGGTGTCAGCTCGAGTGCTTCACGACAATTGGATATGGACCTGTCCAAGTCGGCGATTTCTCCGTAGAATCTAAAACGTGTCTCCAGACTACCCGCGCACCTTTTGAGGATGGCTGCGCGGTTGGGGTGGTCTTGCGAAGTCTCGACCAGCGCTTCATTATAAAGGTCAATTGCAGTATGAAGGTCTTCGGGATCGCGGAATTGCTCGAAGCGAACATCTAGGCATGCGCCCAGTGCCTCGAGCGTGGTGACGCGCCGTGGTACATTCTCGGAATGAATCTCCAAGGCGAAAAAATGTTTCTGTATGGCTTCCTCGAGATCCGTCAAGTCTCCCAATCTCGAGTAGCGGAGCGACAAAGCTTCCCCTAGATTATCGAAGAAGATCCCTTCATATTTATGATTGGGCGGAAGGAGATCAAGGGCGGTGCGATGATGTTCGATTGCGAGCTCGAGATCAGGGAGATCAGTCTGTAGCTTATAACGCATGGTGAGTGCATCTGCTAGATCGAAGAACGCCATGAACTGCGACGAGTCTTGAACAGAATGAAGCTCGAGCGCGGATTTGAAGTTCTTCACCGCAACCTGCAGGTCTTCGGCGTCACCGTGCCATTCGAAACGTCTAATGAGTGCAGTCGAGAGGCACGAAAGTGCGAGGAGACGGTCTGGGTGACCATCGCTCATACCCTCTAATGCAATAGACGAATATTCAATGCAGAGCGCTAGGTCTTTTGGGTCGTTTTCCAACTTGAAGCGAGAAAAGATGGCGTTGGCGAGATTATAATATGCCGTAGATTTGTTCTCTGCAGGAGAAGAATCCAACACCGCCTGATATTGGCGAATTGCGTTACTGAGGTCCGAAACATCTCCGGAGTGCTGGAATCGGGAGAATAGGGCACTAGCGTAGTTCATGAGGGGCATTAGACGGCCATCAGGAGGGAGTATGGAAAGTGCCGTGTTGAAGTATTCGATTGCCAGTTCAATATCCTTCTGCATTCCAAGCTGGCCGTACCGAATGAGCAACACAGTTGCAAAGTTGGACAACGTGCTCGCTCGTCCAGGGTGTCCAGGAGGGCGAAAGTCCAAGGCTGTGACATGACACTCCACCGAGTGGTCCAGATCTGCCATATCTCCATGACGCTGAAAGCGGATGGATAGTGCGTTGGCGAGATTACTGAGCAACTTGCTCTGTGTGTCGTTGGATAAGGCGGTGGATGATTTGGCTAGCGTCAATGCCGAGCGATAGTGAACAATGCACAAGCTGAGGTCCGAGGGACTGCCTTGCGTTTCGTAGCGTGAATAGAGGTTGTCAGCGAGGCGAACAAGCGTGTCGAAATCCTGTCGATTGGTCCAGTCAAAATCAGCAGTGCCGCTTTAAACGAGCTCAGGCTACTCACGCTCATCCCGTTCTGAATATATCAGCTTTCCGAAAACGCAGCTGAAATAGGCCTGGCAGCTCCGTTGGCAGGGAGAAGTGAGTAAGAGTGCGCTCCCATACCCAAAACTGCTTGAGATATATGTGTGAGCCGTTGTGCTGAATAGATCAAGAAGCGATAGTAGAATTACGTCAGGGGACTGACAGTCCAAGGACCGTAGGAAAAAATAGCCGCATCCTGCGGGAGAGCTGGAGACTCGGGAGAGTTAATACCGCGAAGATACTCAAATTTCGCATGTCGAAGGTATTTCACCCTCGGTTCTATGGTCAGCGAGCAGATTCCACTTACATAACTGCTTCCAGCTCTCTGAACTACCAGCACGAAATGTTGATGAGTCAATCATGATGCATGATGGTTGCTAGAGTATAATGAAGAACGCAACCCGATATTGACTTCTGGCCTAGACACGCCGATTGGCAGAAGCAGTAATATGTCGGGTCCGAACCAATGGGAAAGCAGGCGAGTCGTGAGCGCATGGTGGAGTGTGAACACGAATTCGGAAATGTCACCAGAGTTCCCAAGGGCGTTACATACATGATGCGGCGCGAAGGACTGGCGTGCAAAGTTCAAACGACATACGAATGGTCACGCGTGCGATCCAGCATTTGGGATCTCTTCAAGGCTTCGTCAAACATGGCATAATTAAAATTCTCAGTGTCATGGTGACACCCCAGAATATCCTCTCGGCTTGGCCATCACTCTCTTAACGTGACAACTGGCACCAGTAACATGGCATCGAGGCCGCCGATTTGCCAGGGACCCAGTGTCAATACAGGATGTCCGCTGCGTCGCACATCTGAGAGTCGTTGCGTTTACGTTCAATTGAGTTTCTATGCCCTTTGAATGGCCAACCGATTCTAAGCGTGCCCAAAATAGTGAAGTTCCTAAATGGGGCGCCATTACGGGCCATTATGAAATAATGGCCCGCTTAAACTGTAGACTGCCAGTGGCACCCGTCCACGAATTAGTGATATGGTTGAAACTTGGCCGAATGCTTAGGGCGTCACACAACTGACTCGGAGTCTCGTCCGAGTCGTCCCCGCTCTAAATCACCTCGAGCTTGGCCGATGAAACAACCGGACCTCCTCCGAGTCGGAGTACCATCCTCAAACAACCGCCCACAAGCTCAGCTCGTTTCAAGGAAAAAACGGCAATTTTTTTACCGTGCATATAAGTAACAACACCCAGCAGAGTCCTCACCTCTTCCTCTGAAACATGTTTGCTCGTTTTACCTCCGTTTTCATTGCACTGTTCGCTATGATCGGTGTCGTCGCTGCTGTCGATGGCTGCACGACGGTATGCTGCAAGTCTGCCTCGGATGTAAGTCGTAGTGTCGCCTGCTGTTAAGCCATGCTGACGCGTGCGCGACCAGGCCCCTACTGGTTGGCAGGGGACCGAGTGCACGATTATCGCGCCCGATGAAACGTGTCTCTCATGCCACACCAAGCTCTGCTGCTATGATATTGTGAGTAGCCAAACGTACCACTAGCAACCCTCGCAACGAGATGGCCTAACTTGAGACAGGTACAACGGAACGATGGTACAGCCGGAGGCGTTTGCACTGAACCCATCAAGAACTGAGTACATGCCTACCTGAGCTATGTCGCGTTGCCGAGAGGGGTCATGGATGATGCATGTTATGTTTCTAGCTCCTGGTTCATCCTCAGATTGCCAAGAGGCCGTCCCCACTTCTAGTCGCGTCAAATTCGAGTAATCAGATAATAGCGACTCGAAGTACTTGGACTCACGACGTGATGCAAATTCCGTTCGCGAGGCCTATCCACGCGCGCCGTTAGTTCTGTTCTGCGGGGTGAGCTGAACAGTACTCACAATAGAATTCCAACACGTAAGAGTGAAGTAGTAATCCCGTGTGGCGTAGTATATTACTCATTGACATATACAACGACGTCGAAGGTGGATTGACTATTGTTCGAAGGATGTAGTGAGTGGTTGCTGGTAGTAGAGCCGTATTGCCCCTGAGTGGGAAGAGCCGCCATGGTTGTGGAAAGCTCGAGGGAACAGATGAAATTAGGAAATGGGATGAGGAAGATGGAATTTTAAGGTAACCCCGGATACAACTACGGCGGTTGGACGAGGCAGGGATTCGGCGAGGAAGCCGACAAGCTGTCGACATGTACTGTAAGTACACCTCCCAGGAGTCCAGGACGTCCATTCGAGGAAACAACTTTCTCGTATGTCTTCCCATACAGACTCACGCATCTTTTACCAAACGGAAACTAGTACCGGGTAAGCAGGGGCCCTAGTTGACCGTGACGAAGTTGTGTTGCTTGGTCGTGCTCTCACAACCTTTATACCCGGGCAACGAGACGGGTTCTCTTCAGCATGGCTGACCAATGCTGTCACATACGACTCAGATCTGTACCGCGTGGGCATCGAAGCCGTGAAAAAATGGATCAACACATCCTTCTCTGGATGCTCAAACACCAACGAGGTTCCTCTCCTGTTCAACATCAGTGCTTCGAAACCACCGGGAAAATTCGTCGAGCTTAGAGGTGATAAGACACCTCACTAAACTGACAGCATTGTCAATGGTACGATAAGTGCGTCGTTCAACGGCGTCGTCACGAACTAGCCTGTTGCTGGGATAATCGAAGAATACCAGGCGCCGACGAACAGGAGTGGTGGTGCACATTGACAGGATCCCTGATTACGCTGCGGCCTTTTGATTTTCTGGACATGGCCAGAGATATCGAGACACTAACACTCGCGTCTTATAGACCACGGACGTCCACTTAATGAGGAAGCAACTTGAAATTGGGCATGACTCGATCACCAACTCTCTTTCAATATATCTGTGCTGTTCGAAAAAATCGGGTCGTTCTAAGACGTCGATCGTTCAAGTTGCAGGCAAGTTGGCATTTGTATTTTGTCATTCTAAAGGGACGAGAAGACTAAGGCTAAAAACAGAGCCGTTCAAAGGCAAGTTTTGGCGAGAACCGCTCGGCGGTCCACACGGTCGCTAAATTCCAAGAAACGTTGTTCATCCCCTTTGGCAAGCTCGGTGGCTATTGACGTGGGGTGCGGAACGTATCCGCTGGTACCGTCGAGTAACGCGTAACCCTGGTGGATGTCCCACATCACTATCTCTCTGAGGGAGACGAGCTCTTCTTCAAAGCGCTTCCAAATCGTGGACCATCTCCGGATAGGGTTGGATAGGCTGGGCACATAGCTGACGCACGCGTGAAGCTCCAAACGGCGTAAGCTCGCCTTGTGACGAACGATGAACTCCTCGATGCCATCAACAGAGGGGGTAGGATCAAAGACGATATGCTCAAGCACGAGCGACTCGAGCGCGGGGTAGTTGTAGGCATGAAGCTGTGTATTGAGACTGTGATAAAGACCTTGGGGACTCCGCAAGACGAGGGATTTCAAGTTGGCGTTCGAGGGTGGAAGAAGCGAGTCGAGTGAACCATTGAGCGCTTTAGAGCCCGACCAGGCACCCAGCTCCGAGTTCGCGACGGCCGACATGGAGAAGTGATGCAAGGGGGAGTCGGTCACAGATGAAACAAAGTCGTAACAGGTTGACGACATCAGAATGACATTGTTCAGTGTGAGCGAACGGATGCAGGAGGACTTCATCGCATAATGGACCGCGTGCAATACGGCGATCTGACGGTTGGTGAACCAAAAGGGATGTTCTTGGATCTCTGTACCGCTTTGGGAACGGAATGAAGGCCAAAAATTGAGAACGACGCTCTCGAGGTTTTTGAAACCTGAAAGGGAACAAAAGGTCTCTGTGAGAGCGTCTTCGAGTTCTGCAATCTCGAGATCATCATCATTGCAGTCGCCTGTAGACAATGTCAGTTGCCGACTGGGAAGGGAAACCCGCTAAGAATGTCATTACCCTGAAGGCCAGCTGGAAGAAGACAAAATTGCGCGTGATCGCGTGGATCGTAGATAACCTCACGCACGTGAGCAGCGAGGGAGGGGGAAGCAAGGATGTTTTGACAATTTCGTGCGCTTTGTACGCTATTGTGAATATGTATCTCACGGAACACGTGCGGTGTGAATAGATCACGGTACGTAGCACTGACGGATCGCAGTGAGAGGAGATCAGAAGTAGAAGTTGTGTTCTCGACCACTGCACCGACGAGTTCAATTGGCAGGTCCTTCATTATAGCAGTTTAAAGGGTGTAGAAAGCGGGCGCAGATGGGGTTCAGAGCATGAGTACTTGCCCTGCTTCTTATAGGACGGTCACCGGAGGTGAACATAACACCTCTACGGATATGGCGTGTCGCTAGAATAGGTGAATGAATTTCTCTCGTTGGCGTCGCGTGAACAGCTTGGACTCTCCGTTTAGTTCCCCAGAACCAGCAGTACGCCACCGTCTGTTCGATCACTCGTGATGAGTTCGTCGTGCGATGGCGTTTCAGAATTTGAGAAACACGCCAAGATGTGCAGTAGAGTTCTCATGACTCGCTTGGGGTGAGATTGGCCGTCTGGCCCCGGAACCAACGAGCATCTGACGTTGCCATCGACTCTAATCGTGTGCTTGCCTTTTCATCCAAACCAGCATCATCGACACTTACCATCATCACATCGACCCAACTTGGAGTTCAGAGCGCAGGAGATGATTTGCAGCCGCGTCACAGTTTCTAGATGAAGCAAGGCAATGTCATGTTCGACTCACAGTTTCCACGTCAGAACTGAGCTGAGCTAGCTCGCAACTAGGCCCGAGATCATCCGTTTCAGACTTTCACACTCCGCTATGCTACGTGGTGAAACGGCTGGTACACGTCGACACCAATTTGGCGGGGTGATCAAGTTACCTGCGAAGTGTGACAGCGGACTTGGAAAAGTTCGATCGAAACAGTGTCGTGATTAGGAAAAGTTCCTAGTGATGTGTATTAGACTAGACTAGTGTCAGGATCGCTAACGACCGTGGCGATGCTCGCTCGACTCGCGTTGGTAGCTAGAACAGCAGTTCAATTACGTTAGGTACACGGTGAGACTGGGGTGCGGTACCTAGAACAGCAGAGCTCGACGTTAAGGGGAAAGGGGTGAAACGAGAAAGAGACTACTAATACACATTGATGACAAAGAACGCACAGACCAAGTGCACGTGCCGGAAAAGGGAGACTCATGACATTACCCCCCCTCTAAGGATCGCGTCTCGCGATCCTCGACCTGTTCCTCGAGGGCATCATACCAAATATCATTTTCCTCGGATCCAGAGAGAAAGCGATGTCGTCGTTCATTACGTTCGAAGGTGCCCTCCTCCCAGTTGTACAACCAACCTGGGATGCGAGGTCGAGTGAAGTTTTCGATCGGTCGGAAGCGAAGATGCATGGTTGGGGTTGGACGTGGTTTAGCGGGGTGAGCGCGGTGAAACTCAGCGATTGCCTGTTGGGCATGACTGAGTTCGGAGGCTTTCTTCCACTCACGCTCTTCTCGAGGGAAACCCTTCCAGTGGACGAGATACTCGAGATGATTTCGTCGAAGGCGGGAATCGAGGATTTCCTCGATTTCCTGCTCCTCAACCCCCTCAATCAGGTCAGGCGGTGGCGGCGGCGGTCGTTTTTGGGACGGGAATTGTGGGGGGACGTATGGAGAGAGAACACACTCGTTGAAGACAGGGTAGATGGTTTTCCAGGTAACGGGTAGTCTGAGTTTATAGGCACTCTCTCCATGTTTACTGAGGATGACGAATGGACCGTACCGCTTGTCATCGAGTTTCTGCGTTGGTCGATCAGAGACTACATGGGTGGCCTCTAACCAGACCTTGTCCCCTACTTGGAAGTCGCGGGACGGCAAGCGTTTCCGATCGTAGGCGCGCTTCATGTCGTCCGCCGCTTTCCTGAGCGCCGCTTCTGCTTCCAAACGAACTTTCTTCATCCGCTCAGCGAAATCGTGTGCTGCTTCTACCCTTCCCTCCCTTCGAGGGGCATTCCCCTTCCAGGGGTGTTGTCCATAGTTTAGATAGAAGGGGGAACTTCCTGTCGACGACTGGGCCTTGTCGTTGTGTGCAAACTCGGCGAGAGTTAGCCATTCAGCCCAATCCGACTGGTGGTAGTTAGTAAACACACGAAGGTAGTGCTCT
>MU131098.1:0-11599 GCA_015039435.1 Imleria badia
GATAGCATTTCCCGCTCATCTCCATCCTGCCATGATTCACGTTATGTCCGTCATCCTCTATCTTGCCCACACCGTCCAAGGAACCTCTACCACCTGCCCGCCATCCGATGGGACACCCCGCAGCGTCTGGAGCATATTGGCGACCTGCGCCTTCACCTTGTTGATTTGCGTATGGCAGTCAATCCATGACGACGTTCCTCCCCCCAATCTTGGGTGGTGCAAGGCCCGGGTGGTACAGGTGTCCACCATCCTATTGTCCTTTTTGCTTCCGGAGTGGACGGTTTGCATTGCCGGCAAGCAATGGAGCGAGGCTCGTCGCAAAGCCGCAGAGCTTCGTGGTATGTCCTATCCGACGGTACATACGCGGTACGCCATCTGACAAATTTTCTCAGATAAGAGGTACGGATGGTCGATGACGCACAGCTTCTTTGCGGAAATGGGCGGTTTTTATTACTGCAAAAAAGAAGGTTCATCGGAGAGGATTGATTCCCTCGATTTCAAAGCTCTTCGTGACAAGGACGAAATTGCAAATCCGGATTTTACGGAGCAGGATATCAAGGACAAGAGCAAATCAGACTGGCCGGGAAAGTTTATCCTCGGTGTGCAATTGATCTGGTTCATACTACAGGTCGCTGTTCGTCACTTCACCGGTCTCGCGGTCACACTAGTCGAGCTTGACACAGTCTGCATGGCTGTACTCACGATTTTACTTCTTTACTTCTGGCACTACAAGCCACTCCGCCCTAAATGTCCCCATATTTTCTATTCGTATGAGTATCTGAAGAGTAACCCGGACCTGTAAGTGTTTTATTATTTAACATAACGGGAGTCATACTGAAACGATTACATCGTGATATGTAGGTCACAAGCATCGCAGTCGGGACGCTGCTTTCTGTACGCGTTAACGGACTTCGTTGGTTGCACAGGCAACACACCAGCTGATGAGGAAAAACCACTTCCAGAGAACCGAAACGTTTGTATTCTGCGTGTTTGTTGCTTATTGATACAGATAGCTGAACAATGATTAGGACAACGCTACTCATTCTCTATGGCACTCATTGATAGAGTCGGTGAAGATGAAACAAGTG
This sequence comes from Imleria badia, assembly GCA_015039435.1. Lineage (NCBI taxonomy): Eukaryota > Fungi > Basidiomycota > Agaricomycetes > Boletales > Boletaceae > Imleria > Imleria badia. Next base: position 1,089 of record MU131098.1, read on the forward strand.
GATACTAGCAGCATTTCGCTTGGTTCACTCTGCACCGCTTGGTTTATTTTTGGTGCCCTACATCTAACCGCATGGGACTTTGCTTTTGCGATGAAGTTGGAGAAATTTACGTGGCGCATTGGATCACTTTTATTGGCAGCAGCGCCACTTGTTGTCACCGCCGAGAAGGGCTTAGTTTCCGTCCTCAGACGTGTTGGGTGGCGGGACGACACGAATAGCTCCATCGAAAGCACTTTCTTGTTTTTCTCACTCGCTTTAGCTTTCGTGTGCCGGATGCTCCTTGTGGTAGTGATGTTTGCCAGCCTTCGTTTTATACCTTGTTCCGCTTACGAGACTGTTTCCTGGCTCCGCTGATATCACTTGGTACTTGCCTAGTATGATCATGTCGTATGAGTCCACACACCGTGTATGCACTCTCTCCGCGCTCAACACTAAGTCGTTACAGATCAAGGGAGATATGGATAGAAGTAACTTTTGAGGTTCGTCGTCGTGCGCATGGGCTTACATATATAAGGAGGCATCGGGTGCATCACAGGAGACCTGCTTTCTTCCTGTTGACTCGGAAGATGGCCTGAGAGCAGGAAAAACAATCAAATGAATGGAGAACTCACTCGTTAGTTCAGTACGTGCAAACGTTGGGCAGGACACGCACCAAGAGACCACGGCCCCCTTGCGGCGTCCTCGCCATCATGACGCGCCAACTCACAGACAAAGGTTCGTATTTGCAGCTCCTCGCTCGATTTGATTTTCTGCGTCGTCGGTAGAGTCGTATGACACCACCAAGTCAAATCAGATCCATGCCTGGGCCGTGTTCCCCATTCGTTTTCTCTACCATGCGCCACTCATGCACAACCGCCAGTACTGCCCCCTGTCCTTCCTTGCTCGACGTACACCTGGAACGTGTCATCGAGCTCCACAAGTATTCTCAAACTATTCCCTTTGTCCCACCTCCCGAACCCACCTTGCGAACCCCACCACTCGATACATCGACAGATGTAGATGCGAGCATCTTCTCCAATACGGTGCCTCCTGGACCGGATCCCAGCACCGCGTATGCCAATACCGCTTCAGAATCGAAATCGACTTCCATCCTGCCTCATGGTGAACTGTACTTGCGCTGATCAAATCACATAGTATGTGTGGTGAGTTCTTGCACGACGAGTTTCTTGATGTGCACTTCCAGTTGCACCACCACGCGCCACGAAAAACGTCCAGCATTACCCCCGTCTACTCACGTGCGATCTCACTTGCCCAAGAACACGTTCTTCGCGTTACGATAAGCGCCCATCAACACGTGGAATCCAACAGAGTCAAACTCTGCGAACAAAGACTGCTAACCCTACCCCCAAATCGGCACCTCAGCAAATACACAACACTTTCACTACCTTAGTTCACACATATTAGTTCCTACGCCATATCTACGTCTCCGAAGTTGAATGAACAAAAACGACCCAGTAGTTGTCACACTACTTACTTAAAGTAGCTATCACTATTCGTGACATTTGTGACCGCTCGGCCACCCCACTCCTCGAGGGGCAAGCGATCTTTTTTATTTTTTATTATGTAAGTATTTTGCTCTTTGGGTGGTCATCATGACAGTGCTAGGGGTCCGTATAGCCTGCTTTTACATCGTCAATATTGTCCCAATTATGGTTCCTTAGCAAGAAGGACCCTGCATACAGCCAACATACAACACCCACACCACGTGCTATATGTCGCTAACGCGCGGTTAAGTAGTTCGCTCGAGCCTTGCAATCGATGGCATCTCCTGCTGACCTCCACCTTTCATGATTCACCCTCTGATCATCTTTCTCTATCTTGCTCGGGTCGTCCAAGGAACCTCCACCGATACAACGAGTCACAGTTGCCCACCGCCCGATGGGACAACGCGTAGCCTCTGGAGTATATTGGGCAGCTGCGCGTTGACCCTGCTGATCTGTGTGTGGCAGGCCATCCATCCCCCTGTTCCTCCCCACCGAAAAAAGTGGCCCATGGGGCAGACGCTACTTCTTACGATAGCGTCCTTTTTGCTTCCCGAGATGACGGTTTACACGGCGGTTTCGCAGTGGTGGAAAGCTCGTCGCATAGTCAAGGAGTTTGGTATGTTCTCTCCGACAGTAGATAACGGCACGTATCTGACAGATCTTGGAACCAATTTCTCAGACAGAGGAGGGTACGCATGGTCGATGTCGCACAGCTTCTTTGCGGAGATGGGTGGTTTTGTTTATCGAGACGACGATGGTCGGGAGCACACCATCCGTTCCCTCGAATTCCTAGACCTTTGCAAGGAAAACAAAATTGCAAATCCGGTCATCACGGTTAGGGAGATTAAGGACAAGAGCAAATCAGACGTGCTGGGAAAGGCGATCCTCGCCATTCAATTGTTCTGGTTCACGCTACAGGTCGCTGTTCGTCACTTCACCGGTCTCGCGGTCACACTAGTCGAACTTGACACGGTTTGTATGGCTGTACTCACCCTTTGTCTTCTTCTCTTCTGGCGCGATAAACCACTCCGCCCTGAATGTCCCCATATTTTCTATTCGCATTTGTCTCCACAAGCGGACAGGAACTTGTAAGTGCCAGTGCATGCGTACATACGTAACGGCAACCATATTGACATGATTACATTATGGTACGCAGGAAAGAAACATGGAAGCCGGAACCCTGCTTTCTAAAACAGTTGATGGCCTACACAAGGAAAACACAAACGATTACTGACGAGGAAAAAATACCACCGGTGGGACTATTGGTCTGTTTCTTTCGAGGCTGCTTCCTGTTTGACAACTGAGCAATCGAAATGATTAGGACTCGCGCGCACAGTCTAATGTGCTCCAAGTAATAGTGAATAATTTTCTTGATTTCCCGCTTGTTTCACTTTTTGCCACTTGGTTTATCTTCGGTGGCCTACACCTGACCGCATGGAAATTTCCTTTCGTGACGGAGGCCGAGCAGAGGACATGGCATATTGCATCACTTATTTTGACAGGAGCACCCCTAGCCCTCATCGTTGTGATGGGCTTACTTTTCACCTTGATAAGTGTTGGGTGGTGTCCGGATAAGCAGGGTAGATTCTTTTTCGCTGTATTCCTGTTATTGGGACTCATTGTTGCTGAGATATCCCGGATAGCCCTCGTGGCAGTGATGTTTACCAGCTTTCGTTCTGTACCTTGCTCCGCTTACCAGGTTGTCTCCTGGACGACCTATATTCCTCATCTTTAGGTTATCATGTTTCTAGACATCATTCCATTGCATTTGAGTGCGCAATTTCTACATATTCTATTGTACATACCATCTATGCATTCTCTTTGTGCTAAATTTGTTGAGTTCTGACAACCTCGATCAAGGTAGTTGACATTGACTGGGCCGATACGAACGACATCACGCTCGGATTCATCATCGCGCATACCCAAGCAGTAAACAGTATGATATTGGCTGACTACGCCAGAAAGCAGACGCCCAGCGGGCACCCTTACATAATTGCTGTTGCGAGCGTGGGGCGTCCTGCCAGTGGATGGACGAGCGGTGGGCGAATCTGGTCGTATCTTGGTGACGCGGGTGTGACAGTGCTCCTTGACGCATACATGTATTGTACATTCGTCCATTTTGGCCCTCGTCCATCCTTCCTACCCTCGATCTCGCATCAAGGCAAGACCATTTCCCAGACTCTCACACACCCATCCGCTCCCCCGCTTATCACCCTCCCTTTTCCCTTGCCATCCTTCCTGGTCACACTCCCCTGTTCCCCGGGAAGCCAAGACACGACCGCCCCACCCATCGGGGCAGCCCCCGCCACATGAACATACCGCGAAAATGGCGACTCGAGCGAGTATACGTACACATGCGTATCGAGCGAGGTCGACGCGAGGTGTGTCGGGACGGGGCTGGGGCTAAAGGCGAGAGAGGTGATACGAGCCGTGTGGTGTGTCCATTTGTCGGTGCGTTTCTGTGTGAGGGAGAGGGATGAGGACGAGGGAATGGATGGGTAAATGATATCTGGAGAACGTACCTCTGCGGTGTGGCCATCCAAAAGGACAATTTTGCCGACAGACTAATCCCAAGTCGTCAGTGTCCCAAATAAAACTAACGAAACGACACAAAACACAATGGGAGGGCTGGGGAGAGAGAAACGAAATGAAAACGAAAACGAACGCACGTCACCGGCAGCGATATACCCTCCGTCCGCCGAAACCGCCACCTTCGTGATCTGGCCTCTCGCACCCACGCGCTCCGACGTGGCCTTTTCGACCAGCGTCGATGCGCGTCCGTCCCAGGCGTACACGTGAACCTTGTTGTCGTCCTAGACCCCCAGGTTATACCGTATCCAGTGACATGATGCAATCAGAAACAGACGTACCTCGCCTCCCACGACGACGACGTCGCCCGACGCAGCGACCGAGACGGCCTTGTACGTCGGCTGCAGGGTATATAGCGTCTGGTTGTGCCGCACCGCTTGTACGGCCGTCTTTCCCGTCTTCTCCGCCTGAACGACAAACAGCGTCCCGTCCGCCGTGCTCGCAAGCGACGTCGGCTGACCCTCGAGGGCGAGCGTAGCCGGCCTGTTTAGATCAACCCCATCCAGTTCCATAGCGTCCGGGTCGCGGTTTCGATTTCGATGTTGGAAGACACGGATGAACGACACGAGTGGAGAGACGAGGAAGGAAACACGACGCACGTAAACCCAGCCGCCAGATTTGCCTCCCTCAGTTTATCGTCGAACCCAACAGAATAGACCTGTCCAGTGACACCCGCCGTCATGTCCGACACGAGAGTGGTGTGGCCCTCGCCTTGGACCTTGACGGAACTCCCCACGTCCGCCGAGCTGGTGTCGTACCGGAACACACGTCCGTCGGCGGTCCCAACGAAGAACGTACCGTTGTCCGACGCGTCGCGCGTGCCCGAGGTGACCGATTTTTGAGGGGCCTATGTCAAGAAGCGACTCGGACATTAGAAATGGACTGCATTAAGGTGGCGATGGGAGACATACCTGGATGACACGTGTGGCCTTGCCGTTGCCCTCGCGCACGTCGACGACCCCGAGATCTCCACCCATGGAGAGCGAGACGATCTCGTGCACGTTCACCCAGACGTTTCCTACTTGTTGGTTCGGGACGCCCTTGTCGAATGACCACGTCGTTACGTTCTTTTGTGTGTTGGAATCCCCTGTGAGGTAAAATGAGAGAGAGAGTTGGATCAAACGCTAAAGAAAGGCAGAGATGCGCTCACACAACTTGACAGTATTGTCCATCGACGACGTGACGAATTGATCGCTGCTCAAACTCCAGGAACACGCCATCTACATCACATTGCACATGTCATATTTCATCGTCCACGTTCCACGTTCATGATGGGGACGAGCATGACGTACGATGCTACCCTTGTGTGGGCTATCCAGGACGTCCGCAATCTTGTCCCCATTCTCCCCATTGTACAAGACGATCTTGAAATCTGATCCGACGCTGACAAAGTGGTTCCCGTTGGGCGCGTATTTGACGTCTTGAACGAACTTAGTGTGTTCTCGGATCGTCTGCCGTCGCATGACATAGTATACATCATCGGTCAATCAACTATTCAACAATCAATGTCGACGTACCTTGACGTACTTGAACGGAGGTCCTGGGAGATGACTCTTCAGGCTAAGAAAGCTTGGTAACTGAACGAGCAGACGTACCCTGATGGAAATTGATCAAGGCTCCGTCGTCCGCCGTGACCGCGCGATAGGGTCGCTTCGGGCGAATAGATGCCGCATTGATAACCTGTCCCCAGAAAAAGATATATACACCAGGAACGTGCACGTAGACGAAACGAACCGCGGACCTTGGAATGGCCAGTGATCTCTCCCGTCGACGCACCCGTGTTGCGCAAAAAGGCGTGTGCGAATCTTCACGGAGCAGATGAGGAACAACAGATGAAAAGTGGGCAACGGTGTCGGGGGCAAGACGTACTTTTCCCGACCTTCTCCAGCAGCGATAATCCGCTCGCTGTCAGCGTCCCACGCGAGATCATTTCTGTCGGCAGGTAGGTAGGTGAATCGGATCAGCGCCGACTCCACACGACGACACTCGGAAACTCGAACTCACATGCGCCCGGACAAGACCTTGTACTCGCCGACGACCGTCTGGTCCTCCTTGACCGTATCCCAGATCTTCACTAGTGATCCGAATGGAGCGGACGCGTCGAGAAAGACAAAGCGCAGTCAGCGACGAGTCCCCCGACTCGACCAGGCGGCATGAGATCAGGATCTGTGTGCGTACCGAGTCCAAACACGTCCGCCGACGCGCAGTAAAACCCTGACGGCGAGAACCGTGCGACCGTTGTCTCCTTGGAATGCCCTGTAAACGACGTGCTCAAACCCGGATGCTAAGTATCACCACCCGCAACGGCGTCGACCAAGAGAGTCTGAATTTGAGCCCAGCCACAGGCAGGCAGTGCTGGAAACCCACCTGGAGATCGAGGAGCTTGAAAGGTATGTGAGATACGCTAAATCGTCTGGAAAGGCGAGGTACGAGAGAGGACTTACGATCACGCTGCGCCCATTAACATAGATGATCTTATCGGACCCTTTGACGTTGGCTGCAGCGAGCTTCGTCGATCGACCGCGCTCCGTCCCAGGATTGCATGGATATAGTGCCTGTCGCGTGTAGCTCATTGTGTCTCCTGTACGATGAGAGAGTAAAGTGAGCGTCGAATAGTCTGCGTCGTTTGTCGTTGCACTGATCTAAGATTTGAAACACGCTGCGGCCACAACTCAGGGGCATTCCATATTTGGAGAGTATCATTCTGCTGGCCCACCAGGAGCAGTTCATTAGAAAAACCAAAGGCGCTTAATGTAACAGGGCATTTCAATGAGAAATTCATGAAAAAAGAAGAAGAAATAGATGAGGAGCAGAAAAAGAACAACAGGACCGCATCGCATGATCCACACGTCCACAAAACATCATCAGTCATCCACCAGATGACATTCGTCCGCGGAATAATTTTTCAAGGGGTCCTTCCGCAAGGCTTCCGCCTCAGACAACACAGCAATCCCCTTGCCTGCGACTTTCGGCTTCATGACTGTCTCGGGTGCAACCAATCCCGTCGACGTGCTAGGCGTCTCAGGCTAACGATTCATGCAGTCACAAATGGAACGTGTTGAGAGAGTACCTCTACACTGTACAAAGAACCTTCTCACCTCATCACGGAACGGTGTGAATCTTGGAGTACAAGGAGCGCCACCCTCGGGGCACTCTGGATCCCGGAACGGTACCACGGTGACGTTCCTGGCAGGTGTCTTTGGCGGCAGCTTTGTCGTGACAGGAGCAGGCGCTGGTTCTTCCTCTGCGAGCTCCCCAGGACCAGGGTCCCTGTACGGAATAATCTTGCAAGTACTCCCTGCGGTGCCGAGAGCGCTCGAACCGGAGGCTATGCGGCGTGCGCGTCCAACGTTCTTCAGCGTTGTCCCGGCGGCTTTCTGGACTTCAGGCACGTTCTCCTTGACGCGGGATTTACGCGTCCCGATATCTGGATACGACATGGGGGACTCCTCCTGGGGCTCAGAGCCCGTTGGGTCGACAAAAATCTGAAGACGGGAATTGGAGATTGTTCTTGACCCCGACCCGAAAACCTCGCTTTGGGATGATGAAGATGGTGCGCGTCCCAGCCCGAGAGGGCCAGAGGAGGTCGACGACGCTGTCATGCCCAAAGCGATACGTCTGGTGGATGGTTCTGGTGCAGGAGGTGGTGGCATCGCGAGGCTAGACATCATCCGCTTTTGAAATTCTGTATGTTTGCTCTGCAGATGATCAAGCGGTTGGGCTTGCCTGGCAATGCCGAGCAAGAACACAGAGTCTGCGTCACTCTTCCTGAAAGAAAAAGGGTTCATATGTTACTCAACGAGTGCCACGCACGATCAAGAAGGCAACCTACCGCACTTGCCGTTCGAGTATCGCAGCGTATTCTTCATACAAGAGAGCATGATTTGTCCCAATGTCATTCGCGAGCAAGAACCTGTAGATCATCGTCTGTTTCTCGACGAAGCTCGCGTACAATACCCAGAGCTTGAGGTACTTGAGCTCCCCCTTCCATATACCGCCACGATCATCCTTGAGCACTCTTGTTGCCTCCTCCAATAGTTCGAGGAGACCCGACTCGGCACTTTGTCCCTGGGGATAGTTCTCCACTGTCCAGTTGACAAAACGGACGTAGGCTTCGAGAGGATCGTCATCCTCGTCTTGGAGCGCGACCTCGACATTCATCCGGTGTCGTTTACGCGCCGAATTGAGTTGTGCATCGCGCTGGGCATGTGGAGTCGTCAGGATGGCGGAGAGTGTGGTGACACGTCGACCCGATGCCAGTGGCTGGATATTCTCTTTCGCTGCCTCGAGCACTTCGATGTCGACGATGGGAGGTGATTCCATGAAGACGTCTTGTTCCATATTTTCTGGTTCTGCCATGCCACACAGTCTTTGTTAGGGAGCAGAGTACCAATTTGAATTGGCATGCAGAACGCCATCACATGAATGTCACGTGAAAACTACATAACTTGAGTACAACAACCACCGTGAGTCAAGCTCCCGATGTACGGATGAAAATTTTGTGGACGTGCGCCATGAGATCAGGCCACGACTCCTGGGATACCAACACCGGCGTTGTCTGCACAGTCCCATCCTCGTTGTAAAAGAGCGCCCCAGTGATTGTGACATTCGTCTGCGAGCTGTAATACCCTCTCTGCACGATCCCCAAATCGACTTTAAGAGTGTCCATAGCATTCTGCTCGGAGGGTCAACGTATCAGCGATTGCACTAGACATGCAACGACGAAATTGCTCCAACTGACAGTGAAAGGTTTGGACAGCTTTTGTCTGCTGAACATCATCACCCGTGTGGTACCCTCTTTGTTCATGTGTTCGACGATGATTGGTGTCTTCCCCCCGGGCTTTGCATAGTTTAACAGCGCTTGCAAGAAGTGGCCGATCCCGACGGCCGTCTGTTGCTGGGTATCGAACAGTTGCTGCACGATAGTATATGCGCCACTCATTGAGCTACGATCAAGATTAGACCAGGATCCTCACAAGAATCTACGCAGTCATCGTACCGTCTTGTGGGGTTAAACTAGTAGATGCAGGATGGTGAGAAGACAGGACGAGTGAAGACCGCAAAACACGAGCGGCCTATATACCCCATCGCCGTGTTATCAAGATCGATAGGAACGCACAATATTTCTCTTTGCGGCTTCTCGATGGAAACGTGGATGATCGTCGCAGTGTCGATTTGGCAGGGCCGACCAGGATAACGGAGGGCTCGTCGCCTTCGAGTGGGTTGTATATATCAAACGTGAGTGTTCCTACCATTCCATTACAGTGCTCAGTGCTCATCCGTCGACTTGATTACCAGCCTGATCTAGACCGGTCAAATCAGGGAACTTGACGCCCTTCGGATACAACGATTGTCCGTTTGCAAACAACCCCTATAGACGGATCGACTGATAGATTTCATCGTCAGGCGTGTGCTTCTGGCGTGTGCTGTACCTCTAGAGTGGTGTTGGAACCCACAAATTGCCGCAATCCGTGCATCTTGCGATCTTCCCAAGTATACCCCCACTGGGCTTGCGGTCTTCCGATCTCCCGAACGCATTTGACGATAACGTCGATGCTGTTTTTCCTCCACCTGGTGCGTTCACATGTACGCATCAAATCTTGACATCTTCAAGATCTCCCACCCAGTAGGTACCGTCCGTCGCCTTCCCGCTCGTGGAACACAGAACGGTCGTCATCCAAAACGGGAAAGCGTAGTTTTGTGGGTGTCGGTGTGGGATGGAGGATCAATGTTACTGCTCTTGGTCCCACCAACATCTTGATGGACAGGATTTGTCAAAGATTCGGCCGACACCTTTCCGGAGGCGATCATGCATTCCAACAATAACCCTCGTGGGAAATTTGGGACCAGCTGAATCATCAATACGGGAACCGAACTGATAGTCGAATAAAAAAACCGTCGCGATCACCAAGATTGGATAAATATCACATTACACTGGTCCCCCCCCCCACCCTGCGCTGACCGCAGTGCTTGTATTTCCGCAGTCATGACACAACGACGTCCCACAGCGTCGAATCTGATCGCATTATCAGCAGATCTGAATACGGATAGCATATCTGCGTGCCCCCTTCCCCGGGCGGAGCGATTCAGCACATACACCTTCGGCTCCACTCACAGCTAGATTTAAATCGTTTAGTAGACCGCTTTTCACCCGCGTTCCAGTTGGCCATTTACCAGTCTTGCCAAATCTGGCTTGCCGAGACAATGGACATTGCGGCAGCAGTACCAGCACATATTGTATCATTCCGTATTGCTAGGAGACAGTGCAATATGTTGGTATTATCCCCGATACCTGTCAATGTATGCACTTCTTCGCCGAGTGAGTATCCTTGGAAGGGATCGGACTCGGATGGCATGTAAACATAGGTAAACCGAAGGCCAATTTAAAGTTGGAATGGACCAAAGTGGTCTAGCTACTGTAACGACACCACAGGATGC
>MU131098.1:11854-26793 GCA_015039435.1 Imleria badia
AGGATGCCAGCGCCTCGAGGCCTCTCGCTTTCTTCCCCAACAGTAACATTACGCCCGATCATCAAAATTGAACGTCGCCGCCTGGGATCGCTTGAAACGCCACTTCGTGTACACATGATCTATTAATAGACCACAAAGTTTTGCCGTTTGTGGCTTTTGATCCTGTCGCCAACGGCTGCCATGATTCATTCTTTGTCGATTCATCTGGAATCTGGATGGGCCATTGTCACCGTGGTTGCAGTAAGTAATCCGCCGAATCCGGCCTCGCAAATTGCAATCATCCAACTCCCTGCGTCAGCCTGTCAGTGTGCTGTCTCTACTGCTTTGGCTGTTACTAAACTTATCACTACTGTTTAGGATCGCTTAATTGATATTCAAACTCCACCTCAGAGGGCGTTCGTGCTCTCAGGCTGTGCATAATTTGAAACTTGCCAGCGCCGTTACCAAAGACGCCCACATATTCGTATGGCGCCGCTATTCGGCTTGGTCCTTGTTCAGGGACGCGAGACACCTGCCATCAGGAACCCGTTTTTTTACATTACGATGAGGTCACTTCAACACCTGGATCGCATTTGGGAATCAGTTCCCAAGATCTAACCAAGAGTAGTGTGCCCTCATGTTGTCCTTCAAGTTGGGCATTGGTATGCATCACGAGAAAGAAAAATTGGTACACGTAGCAAGAGCGAGATGACGATAATAACTCATTTAGTGACTTAATTAAAAACGATGGAAGTGACGGCCTTGGGTGATGCGTCCGGTTAACCCACAACTGTTTGTTTGACCCTGGTGAATTTGGCGATAGTGGCGTCGTCCACGTCGAGGTGGGCTTTCACAAGCTCATGTGGTACCAACGCGAGCCACTGGTTGAGCGAGATATCTTCGAACTCGCCTGGATCGGACAGGATTAGGAAACAAGACGAGTACAGAGCTGAACGAGCATACCTGAGCGGAAGATTTCAAGGAAATGCAAGGGCGAGTCGCCAGTGTTCTCGATGTAGTGACCTACGATAGACATCCATCAGATGGTGTGATCTAGGACAAATCAGAAAGAGGACTAACCATATGAAGGTGGGACATATGCGACATCACCGGGCTGAATCATCATCCATTAGTAAATCGATCCCTTGATATTAGTGACTCTTACCTGGAAGTCGAATGTCTGTGCGTTGGACGACGAAGCGTAAACTGTGATGCGAGCGGTGCCATTACTGTACGGCGAATCAGACTAAAAAGCTACATGCAGCGATGAGTCTTACATGAAGTAGGTCCATTCTGGTTCCGTAGGATGCCACTGTACAAGCGATTTGGGTCATTGACTCGAGAAGAATGGTATAGAAATCACTTACGTGGAGTTCTCTGAAAAGGAATCAATAAGCGAGATATTCGGATATACATCGATGAAATACACATACCTCATGCCACCAACTTCCACGATGACCTCTGCCGCGCAAATTGTCGTAGATGCAGGGAACAACCGGGTGTCGATGACCTTGTATGTGCCTCCAGGTGCATTGGTGACAGGCAGCTTAGACAGGGGGAATGTGTAGTTCAACGGAGTGTTATTTGGGATAACCATGTCACTGTAGATATCCTCAAGAGGGGGGGTAGCTAAGAAAAAAAAAAGACGCGTCAAAAGAGTCAATGAAAAAGTGAAATGCATGATAACATACAAGGGAAGATGTACAACTCCCTGCTTGGAATGTGATCAAACGCCGACATATCGACCTGGAAGTTTTTGGCGATAACTTCCTTCGGAACATGCGCCAACCAATCCTGCACAACAGTTGACTTGCGGCATAATGGAGTAAATGAGAACACTTACGGTAAGGAGGAAGGTAGAGTCTTCGCTGAAGGCACCATTATCAAAGATCAAGAGAAATTCGGCACCATCAGCAGTAGTGTTCTTGGCCTGAATACTGTGGGGGAAGCCGGGAGGGAAGAACCAAATATCTCCGGGCCCCTGTGGGATCGTCAGGATGGCTGAAACATGTAATACAGCATCACAACATACGACATCTTGAAGGTATATCTGTCCTTGGGGAGTGAAACAGGTGACGCGCAGGTAGCCCGAGAGCACATAAGCCCATTCACCATCGGTGTGCCAATGCATTTCACTGTATGTCTATGAGCACGGAAGATGTCACGATTAGTTCACGACGCTCACCGGATGGCGCCAGCCTCTAGTCGCATGTTTACGCCGGCAATAGCAGTGGCGACGGGCATCTGGTTAACTAGAATCCTTCAGTATCTCCGCCAAAATATACCCGGTGTACGTACTATTTTGGTTACGGGCCCAACCACCGTTTTGTATACGGTTGTGACTGAGAGAAAACGGCCATTTGAAGTTGTCGCTGCATGAAGACGATCCACATGAGCGACGTGAGGTCAAGGTCGAAAAATCACCCTTACACGTTACCATTGTCCGTCGTTGGAGGAGCAAGCGCATCCGAATTTTCTAACTGCATCGGGATGTTCTGCGGGCCGAGGATATCGGCCCCCAGTCCCTCACGAATGGGCTGTGGGTTGGCATCGATCGAGTTCGCTGTCCACAGCCAATAGTTTGGATCATCACTGGCATAGGGAACAGTGGGAGTTGCTGCTGGCGCAGTAGAAGATGCAGACGGGTTGGACTGGGCAATGGCCGAAGCGATAACGGCCAATGAAGAAAGGAGCGACCACGAGTGCAACATCCTACTGAGAGCACCAGGCAAACAAGGGGGTAACAAAATTTACACAAAGGAACGTCTCAAGTTGAGAGCGTCCCTTTTATGCAGGCATGGCGAAATGAACCGACGTTTGGGGCAGGGTCGAATAAGTTGGTTTCAACTGCCGTTCATTTCAGCTGTTTTTCATCACGTCACCCATGCCGGAAGCAGAACATGGCCGCTGTACAGTGTTCTGCGGCGCTGTATGTAAATAGAAATTCGTTGAGAAAAAGTGGTCTTCTGAGCGGAAGAGTTTCTCACTTTTCAAAGGCCATCGTTTCGACCTTATTTATTCCGGGAACCGGTGCGAGCTATCAATAACATCATATGATGCACGCTGCGAACTCGGAGGATCTGAGTCTGAATCGTCCCGTGTGCTGGAGCTGCAAGATGACAAACCTCATTCCTCCGCTCAAGTCCCTGCTTTATAATTGTGATTGTGGTTTGAGGGAAGTGTTCTAAGGACGATTTCCCTCCCGCAGTGAACACGACTACTATGGCATCACGAAGTGCTCGAGCACGCCACAGGAAACCACTTGGCATTCGTTTCAGATGTATTACGGATACTCTGCCAGTGCGGGGGTAAGGAGCTCGTACATGTAGTAATAACCACAAGTGCACAGGCTAAACCTCAGCGCTCAGCTCTGATGCCACCACCACTGGTTCGGTTCTAACCTCTGTCGACCCACCCACGGTGTATCGAAGGTGATGGATTGTCCTCAGGCTCAAAATCTCGTCTATAGCTCGATATGACCAAGGGACCAATACATCCACTCTTGCACCAGGACTGTGCCAAGCCTTTCTTTGTGGTATGTACTTTTCTGCTTTTGTGCGGGTGAGCTCTTGAACAAGTCATGAGTACACTCATGGACCGCTGTGTTTGGCCGTCGCGCTCATAGACAGGAGTACTCGCGGCCAGCGATCCTCACTCAGTTCGGCGCGATAGTCATGTCGACCCTCTGAATCGGCATCTGGCCGGTGGTCTTGAGCCTTGAGGTCCCGGCCTCAAGCTAATGGAGACGACAGCACATGTAATACGATTATGATTACATCCGAGTCGCTTGGCACTCAAACTTGCAACTCCCTGATCGTTAAATGTGCCACACCCTCCGTGACCAACAAAACCCCCACAGACGCCAAGATTTTGTCTTCCAACTTTCCCCTAAAACCAGGATCCCATATCCGTTGGCTGGAGCACGCAAAAAAAACACATTGAATTGAATTAAAACTAAGCTAAAGAGATATACAGAACAACACCTCAAACAACAAGTCCCGTGTGGGGTCAGGTACCTCCTCACGAGAGGATTTTTGAAATGGGCTGAAACACGGTGTCTTACCGGGAACACTGACCGATGACCACCTATGACCACGCATGATGATGATGCCTGTAGTTACGTTCGTACGATTGTAAACTGTCTCTAGACTGATCCGAGAGATGAACACGATGATCATGACTCCCCCGTGTCCTTCATTTCCACAAGTGGCACGTGGACTCCAGTCTCGGAGAAAGTGGTCTCACCAAGATTATGATCCGATGCGCTCTATAAATGAGTCCAATGGATGTTTTTCCCAGAAGATGTGGCTCGGCTTGCACAATCATCGATGGCAAGCCCTACGAACCTAAACTCCTATCATACTATCTGCGGGTTCCGTGCCATGCCATGTTAGGACTCTTTGAAATTGGAAGTGGAAGACCCGATTGGTCCTATAATTCAGTATCCTAGTAAGTTACAAATACATAACAGAACAACAATGTGTTCATTAGCACCCTAATGATCTCAAGTACCATCGATTGCGGACGGGCTCCGCGTGGAGTGGAAACTTTGTTGGACTTACCTCTTTAGATCACGGCAGAGAACCCGCCAGAGGGGAAGCCATCATCATGATCTGCCACGTGAAATGGGACAGGTACTCGGTCACCGTGCTCCAAGGTCCGCATAAACTTTGTTATAGCGTGCGCGAAGGAGATCTCGCGTACTTCTGTTCGCACGAAAATAATCCAAGAATTGTGAAAATTGTGCATGAGTACCTGTGACCACACAATGAAAGCTGAGCAAACCTACTGAGGTTAGTGTAGAAACGAGAACGCCACAGTTTTCAGTGGATGCTCTGCAGCCAATGCGATGTTAGGCAATATATGGGAGCACCTGATGCGCACATATTATGTGGAAGACCGAGGTTGTTTTTCTGAAGTACCTGACCTTGGTTACAATGGGAGGCATTGTGGTGGATATGCAGAGACAGCTGTACAAGGTTTTATTCTGCACCAAACTAAATTGAGAGTCATCAATTTTTTTGATTCCGAAAGAGCGAATTACACCGCAAATACAAAGGGAATATCTCCAAGAGGGTATCGTTGGACAAAGTGGCTTGGGGTGCGGTAATCCGCAATTTCGGTGCTATTGTTCCCTGCTACATCAACCCCTGAACCCACAAGAGAAATCCGCAATTCAAAGGGGTAAATTTGACTGTTGGATTTCTGATAAGGTCGAAGCATGGGTGATCGATCGCGGCTGCGCAACCTGAAAATAATGACTATGTTTCCTCAGCAGTTTCGAGGTATGAGCACCCTCCACTGTGAGTTCCACCACTTACATTTACTAGATGGTGAACCGGGACGCTTTCGGCAAGTTGTGAGTGAGCTTGCATTGTGTTGCTGACGTAATGTTTCCACGCACCCGAATTTTGTTGTGGCAAGCTGCAGCAAGGCGTTGACCAACACCTCGACATCCAGCACGGGCTGTTGGCTTGCCCAAGGGTACGTCTCTCTGCTAGGGTCTCGTTCAGGTTTACAATTTCGTTCATTATTTGCAGTTATATCCAGGTAAACAACCGTTTCCGATAATCAAAGATGGCTTCTGGATATGCCTCTACGATGCAAGCGCAAGAAAGCGATGGTCCACAGCCCCACCCTTATATTCACGACCCCATACTGTACATCTCCAATCTCCCTCCTTATATTACGGATGAGAATCTCGCAATTACTTTTCAGTCTTGTGCACCCTTCAGACCTAATATCCCACGCGACGGCACCAACCGCGCCCTCTCTGGAACGATTGAGTTCAAGTTCCTTGAGAAAGGTGTGATCGTTTATCGTGTGTGATGTCCCTGGTCACTAACACTTTCTTTCCTAGCCGAAAAAGCCTTGGCCACTTTGCAGTCGCGTCCCATTCAAGGCCTTCAACCCGCCGTTCCTCTCGTCCTCTCACCGTACCCTCCAACCTCACCTCCCACCTCCCTTCCGCCTCCCTCCGCGTTACCGCGTCTCGTGAAGCATCTCCCGGTTGGCTTCTCCGATAGTCAGTTGTACGACCTCTTTCGACCTTATGGCGCTCTCGCATCGGTTCGCACGCAGACAGGATTTGGAAGTGATACCGGAGTCGTTGAGTTTTGGCGTGAAGAAGATGCACGCATTGCCGAGGAGGCAATGCATTGCGTCGATGTGGAAGGCCAAAATATCGCTGTAACAGTATACCAGGGCAGGAGGACTAGTGGCAGTGCCACCGAGTTTAGTGCTCACGCTCCCACTTTCGTACCATCTGGCTCTGTGTATCCCTACCCCACACAGGTAACACGTTTTCGTTTGGTTTTCTGCTAGCTAACAGTATATCTACAGTATTCCCCTCCTCGTGCTCATCCATTTGCCGCTCCGCCCCGGGCTCCCATCTTCGTTCATGGCCCAGGACAACAAGTTCAACTCGCACCTCTGAGTGGACCTGGTTCAAATAGTCACAGTGGTCTAATAGACCCATGCAATTTATTCTGCAAGGTGACTTCAGAGTGCACTCGCTTCTGATCGTACCTTGATGATATTTATCGCTTCACACAGAATCTGGACCCAGATATTGATTCGAATGGACTCTTCGCTCATTTCCGTCAGGTAAATACTCTCTATCTTGAGGTTTGGCTTCTTATTCAACGGTACATCTAGTTTGGACAAATTGTTAGGTAAATCGCATCTGTCATTACAAGCCTTACCTTTAAGCGTTTCTTAGTGCACGAGTAATGCGCAATGAAAGTGGCGAGAGTCGCGGGTTCGGCTTCGTCTCCTACCAAACGCCCGATCAAGGTTGGCATCAGACCGTCCTACAGCATCCGATTGCTAATCGCCTTTCGCAGCCGCCGCCGCAATGCATGCTATGAATGGTATGCTTCTTGGTTCCAAACAGCTTGTCGTGAGATTACACGAACCCAAGCAATTGCGCCAAGAGAAGTTGGCTCAGCGTTTCGGTCACAATGGCCACCCCCGGAGTGCCAGTGGTGCGACAAGCCCGACTGCAAGTGAGGCTGGTGAGAGCTTTGTCGGTTTCTCCAGCCCCCGGCACCCTTCCTCTCTGCTTGGCTCTCCTGTCATCGGTGTCGATCGCCCTGATAGGGGTAGAAGGGGTTCTGGTAGCTATTATAATGTAAGGATACGTCGCAACTGCTTCGACTCTGGCTCACGCGCTACAGGCTGCCCTCTCCGGTACCCTCAATCTCCCCATGCGCTACGATGATCTTGCGGCGCTCTCACCTGTTGTCAGGAAGGAGGTACTCACGGGTGAACTGAGCAGACGCATCAAAGCGAGCGAGAGCGTCCCAGCGAGTGAACTTGACGCAGTCGTTGAGTCCCTTGTCAGCCTGTCTCTGAGCGACGTGGTGGCAGGTATTCAAGACCCTTCCAAGCTCGCGGACCAAGTTGCAAGTGCACGCGCAGCCCTAGAGCCCAAAACACCGTCTCCCGCCAAGTCAGCATCGCCCGCGAACTCTCAAGACTCCCGTCTGTTGGATCCGAGCCAATTGGCTGCAACAGCTTCAGCTCCGGAACATCCTTCGACCCCTATCTCCATCTCTGCATCTTTATCTACACCTCCTCGCACCTCCTCGCCTTCTGGTTCCGTTCCGCCCACCCCCGAGAGGGATCGTATGACTGCTGCCGTCGCCAAGATCGAATCGTCCAGACAGAGCGAACTTGTAGAATTACTCATGAGTTTGCCAAAGCGCGAGAGAGCGATGTGTCTCTTCAACGTTGAGGTGCTCAGAGTCAAGATCGCGGACGCAAAGATGGTCTTGGAAAGTTCTGATGGGGAGGAAGAGCCCAAGGTCGAACCGTCACCTGCACCAGTGCCTGTTACGCCTCAGGCAAAGAAGGTGTCCACGGCCCCACTTGAGGACTCGCCACAAACACCTGCGCTGTCGTCACGTGGACCGTCTGCAGCGTCGTCACCCGTGCCTGTCACCCCAAGCTCGAACACCCATACGATCGCTTCTTTGGCGCGTTTGCCTGCTGCAGAAATCATCAAGCTCACAAACTCATCTTCGGCGACTGGCCTTCCGTTGCCCAAGGCTGATCCGTTAGTCGTGAAGGCGACCGACGAGTTCATTGACGGACTCCTTGACAAACCTACACAGGTGCAGAAGCAGCAACTCGGCGACAAACTGTGCGTACCTTTTCCCCCCTACGCTGTCTGACGGCGCTCATTGGACCCATCGTTTTAACTTAGGTTCCGAGCTATCAAGTCGTATGGCATCAAGGGCGCGGTACGTCACTCTGTCCCGAGCTGTAGTTGGACGGACCGTTGACCATTGCTATTGCAGCCCAAGCTCACCATTGCGTTGTTGGACCAGGACGAGCTCCGGGCGCTCGCTCACCTCATGAATAGCTACCCTTCTGTACTGAAGGAGAAGGCACTTAACCTGCAGGTATCCCAAGGTGGCAAGTAAACACAAACGAATGTCGTTTCCTCTTCCATCCTCGGTTTCTCTCTCTCCCTGGAACATGATTGGATACCACGTAGCGTGTGCACCCCCCATTCCTGTCTTACCTGCCGATCACCCCACGATCGTGGCATCATGACTCGACAAAGCGTCATGATAACATATCGTTCTTGAGTTTATTCTCTTCTTTGATCATTGTCTTCCCTCTCTCCCCCTCTGTCATTCCTCTTCTTGCATATCTACCCGACTTACCCCTTGCCCGTGGAAAGTACCCATTTTGCGCCATTCTGTACCCCCACCCATCCTATCCCACGCTTGCTCTTTCCTCACATTGCTATACAATCATCAGCTAGGATTAACGCTGATACACGTCTTTTGCGACGCTTACATACTTTTTTTCGGGCACGCTTCTCTCGGTGTCCCTCGCTTTATCGTTCAATTCCTTTATTTTCTTTTTTCTCTCCACGCTTTGTGCACCTTACGACCTCGTTGACGACTCCCTCGAAAGTAACCACGACTCTTGTTTCTTCCTTTTCCGACTTCCTTTCGAAGGCGGCCACGGGTTGATGACGATGACGATGATGTGATGTGTGACGCCTGTGATGATATGATGGCGTCTGGTGATGTTCATCGACGCCAAGTGTCTTGCAAAGGTTCAGTTTATTAGTGGTTTGTGTACAAGGTCAAGGTCATTTTGACGACTCGTCCTAGAGCGAATGCAATGTATATGCGAGGTGCACAAGTATACGGGATAACATAAGGAGTCGTGAACCCTATTCGGGATTCGAACGCGATGTGCGTAGTCAAGGAGTCCTAGTGAGAGAGGGCAACCAGATAACTCCTATCCACGGGTATATCTGCGCCCCGCGCTTTGCATTCATACGTTACGCGTTCTTTCATGGTATGTATCGGAATCCGGGCGCCTGCGCACATGGACGAGTGTGAGTTTACAGTTCGATTTGAGATTAAAAAGGGGAGGGAGGGGGGAAGCGATGGCAGCACTGGCGCTGCCATGGACGTACCTTGTCAGCCAGCTCGGACGTGTCCACGGGCGCATCGCGATCAGGTTTGCCAAACGCGGCATTGCGACGCGCGTTCTCCCATCGGTACGAGATCTAATCAGCGAGGCGGGGCGGAGAGTCGTCAGGAACGACGAGGGCGTTCAAGGATGATGAGAGTGAGACGACGTACGGTGAGAATCAACGCTGAGAACGCTGCCAGGAACATCAGGGCACCAGAGACTTCGTAATAGGTAGGGAGTAAAGCACATCAACGTCGTTCGGTTCCATTTTCTTTGGTAGCGAGAGTGGGCTCACCTCCAAACCCGCGTCTGTGATAGTGAATCACTTGGTTAGTTACCGTGGCGAAACGCAAAGGGGGCCGCAGCCGCGACGCACGAGTAAGCGGGACTCTCGGTCAGCGGATACAAGTGCGACCCTAGAATACTCCCCGTCTGTCCGATCGCTCCATAGAGGGGTATCCCCGCTGCGCGCTTCGTTTCTGATCCCAGGTTATGCGCGACTAAGGAAAAGGAAGATCAGGGTTGTTGGTCAGTGTCATTCCCCTCCCCGACCATATGGGGTATCAAATAGGGTCGGGGTGATCGGAATAGGACTGTGATGAGAGGAGTTGGGTACTTACACCATGCGATAACGAGACCCAGGCTGGCATACGTACCGGCGGCGATGCAAAACGTGGCAAGATACCGGACATGAATGTGTTCCTGCGTGACAGCCAGAAGAATCCTAAATGCAGGGGGTAAGAAGCAGTCCATGGTGGATTGGGGTCGATGCTGACATGTAACCGATTCCTCCCAACGAACATCCAGAAACGACCATGAGTCCACGACTCTGGATTCTATCAGATGTATACGACGTGATCATCAGGATCAAAGCCGCGACCGCATAAGGAGGGACAGTCATGAGTTGTGATAGTGCAGGAGCTGGGGTTGGTACAGTTGGTCAGCCTTTTTCATTGAGATATGCCGGGACGACATACAATGCCCCATCGTCTCAATGATGGTAGGTAAAAAAGCCGACAACGAACCAAGTGCGCAGTTCAACCCAAAGTAGATGACA
This sequence comes from Imleria badia, assembly GCA_015039435.1. Lineage (NCBI taxonomy): Eukaryota > Fungi > Basidiomycota > Agaricomycetes > Boletales > Boletaceae > Imleria > Imleria badia. The sequence goes on from MU131098.1 coordinate 22,335, forward strand.
CCAGCAACGTATATCTAAACCCTAGATTAGCTGTGGCACTGGGCACATGAGAGAAAAACCTGCCCTCCAGTCCAGAAACGCAGCGATGACATGTTCTAAAATACAGTTCAATTGATTGAAGTCCTTGGACAGGGCGAAGAGGTATACTTTGATTCACAACTGATCCAATGTCACCACTCGTGCCTCTATTCATACGTTCTATGGCCAATTTCCGCTCGGCACGCGTCAGAAAATCGGTAGACTCCGGTCGCCCTGGAAGGAGAAACAAGCACAGCACTCCGAGAAGTACCGTTGGAACACCCTGTTGAATGTTTGTCAGGGAATCGGGTGGGGATAGGAAACGGACTGACTTCTATAATGAACAACAATCTCCAATTCGCGATGGATATCTTGAGATGCTGAATTCCATAGGCGAGCAGGCCACCAAATGCACCAGCAACAGCGGCAAAGCCAAACCAAGAAGCGATTCGGGTGCCATATTCGGCTTTGGTATAATAGAATGCTTGGGGAAAATGATGTCAGCGCGGAACCTCCAGAAAATACGACGACAAACAAAAATATAATACAACGGAAGGTCCAAACGCTGCCTCAAAGACACCGAGACCCAATCGTGCAATAAGAAAGCTGTCGAAGTCGTTTGCCATCGACTATACGTGTTCCATGGTTATGATGTCGGAGAAGCGGGGCCTCAGATAACTACTCACCATCGATGTGGAACATAAGCCCCACAGAATGGCTGAGCCGCCAATCCAGATTCGAGGATTATAATACTTCGAGAGTATCGTCCATGGTACTTGGCAGAGAATCTAACCACCCGCGTGTAAGCATACGAGCAGTGTCCATTGGGGCAACTGACATATGGTATAAAAAAGATTGCGACCAGCCAATCAAAGAGTAGACCAGTAGGGTCTCCTCCAAGGACATCTTCAGGCAGTCCTTGAAGGCGTGCATTTCCCAAGTTGGAGCGATCCAGGTCTCAATAAGTATGGTGCCAGTCAGATGGTCGACTCCCGACGACGTCAAAAAAGTCAAGACTCACATGCAAACAGGTAAAGGACACAAGTGATTGGTAAAATCCTTCTGTCCAATTTGTGCACAAGTCTCGTCTCCGCGGTGTGCGGATCCAGGGGGATAAGTGGGACATCTTCGCGGCTCTCGTGATAGCTAGAAGTCTCTTCTGGACGTGCCAGTGAAAGAATGCCAGGACTAGCATGATTCGAGTGCATTTCTGTGACAGGTTAGCCTGCGAGTGCACGCGAACAGCAACCTGAAGGGAGCCAAGAACATGGCGCTTAATCTCGGTTGACTCGGATTAGGGCCGCGCCAAAAACTCCGTCGGCGTTTGTACCGTACAGTATACAAGGTGCCTGGACAGTTGAATTTTAGACACATGTTAAAAATCAGCACATGTTGATTATCACCAACGATGCCGTACTTGGAGCGAATGTGGTCATTCCCGTCTTTAAAACTTGAATAGATTACTCTATAAGAAAACTTTGGTTTCAGTGGTGAGATTGTTCCCCAATTTGCCAACGTAAGCGCACAATTGTCGTAAAATCTTGGCACTCATGCGATGGAATCATCCAGAGATATTCCCGCGGTCCGTTGACTCGCGTTTCATCAATGTACATATCTTCTATTCTGATACCACATGCCTAGGTCATTGGCGCTGCGCTCAGCATCTTATTGTATGGCATTCTGGTAGTGCAAACATGTAAGTACCACATCACACCGTCGTGTTATCCCTCACTCGGGGTCGCCAAGTCATCTATTTTACAAGCTTCGGCAATGATTCCAAATAGATGAAACTTTTCAGTAAGAACGTGTCCTGATTGCTGTAGCTCACTGACAAGGGATACTCCACACAAGTCTTGCTCATCTTCTCGTTGGAGACCCTTGTTCTCACCGTGCTGCTGTACGAGATGATACAGGGTGCCATGGTCCACTGCCTCTCCTGCATGCCATTCTCCTGGACAAGCTCATGGGGCATCAGCTGGTCGTTCCGAACGCTCAGTGTCTTGACTGGTTTCAGTGAGTCCCTGGCAAACTTTGGTCTTATTCGCACTCACTCGAGTCGATAGTCGCGCTTCTGGCACATGGATTCTAGGGCTGGAGGATCTATGTCCTGAGTGGTTATTGGTATATTTCCGTCTTCGTCATGCTGGTATGATACATTTCTGCCGCAATCTCCCTCATGATTAATCTCATCACAGTCGTCGTTGCTGCAATGCACCTTTCTTAGCATCGGAATGATGGTCAGTGGTTTTTAGTGAATCTCGATCATCGCTTCGCAGCCCACCATCGTCTTTAGTTTCCCAGCGTCATTGCAAATCCAACAGTGATCTCAGACGTGAGCGTTGATTACTAGCTGGCGGAGCACCAACTGAGCTGTTGCTAGGTAGTATGGGGGATCCCGAGTATCGTGTGCGATTCCGTGATCACCATCGAGATGACCCGATTGGTGAGTGTGGATATATCTCACACATCGCATGCTCAAATGTCCCCCCCTGGCTGCTCCGATGGAAGAAAGAATTGCCCTTTGCAGAGACCAACTCCTTGATCAGAAAGCTGATTCAATTCACCATCGAGACCGGCGCAGTCACTCCCGCAGCCATGGCTCTGGGGCTTTTGCTCTGCAATTACGACCCGACGTCAGACGTGGTCGTGACCTTGAGCAAGCAGGAAATCGTTATATCCCAATGGCCGTATAGTGCTTCCATTGCCCAACTGATCGTGTATGTCGCGCCGGTCACAATCCGTTTCATGTGGTTGTCCTAATGCTGAGTTGCACGACGTAGGAATTACTCGATATCGAGGCTGTGGGTATGTGTCGTGATGCGCGTGCGGTGCTGATTGTTGTGTAGATGTGCAAATTGTCTCTTGGCGTCTGGTTATCTCGAGGGACAGTTCCCGCTTGGAATCCGTCTCGACAGTCTTGTTCAATCATAGTGAGATGGTAGACAACAACCATGAACCAGCGGGATCTTCGTCAGTGTAACTATTGCTTGATCCCAGTTCATGACGGTCCATGGTAAGTCCGGCGGTTCTGGTCTGGGCGCTAGTCGATATGCATACGCATAGAATCCAACGTAACAAGACACCGCAAAAATGGCCTATTTCTACAAACGCACTCTAAAAGACATAAGGGATGATGCCGACCGTCTGCAAGAACGTCAAGGCTGCGAGTGGTTCGTCCCAGGGAATCAAGCGGGCGTTCCGAATAAGTATGAACATGTGGGTCAATCATAGATAGAATTTCGCGGTTTCGTTATGTCGTATGCCGCATCCAGAACCTCGCACAACCCTTTGGAATTGAATCGCTCATCCAGGGTGAAAAAAAGGTTCTTGCACTGCCAGCCGCCGCCGCCATCAGAAAACTGGCAAGTCAGAAAAGAGCAAAATTTGGTTTCCAAATAGGAAAGGTGCTCGGCTGGCGTGACTTATGCCAGTGGACCCTGTCGCTACTAGTACTTAGAAGGAGTTGTATCTATAACAGCAAAAACTTACATGCTGTGCTGTACGTCTGTAAGTGAGGTTCTCACGGAAAATCCCAGGGTTGCGCCGACTACCACATTCGGCGAGCACGTCGGCGCGCTCGCGCTCGAACATGCTCGTTCTCGAGGCCGATCTTGGGCAACTCTCGATGGAAGGCATGTGGTGCATGTGTGCACACCACTTGTGGTGGTTGTATAGCAATCTAAATATGTAGAATTGTAGAAAAAAAATACATTTACCATCTAAGCTGCATAGTGATCTCATGGGGGCTGCATGAATTGGTCCAAGAGCGTTTCGTGTGGGCGGCATGCATATGGGATCATGCGTCGAGATGCTCGGAGGCGCGATCCCATATGCATGGGGCGCTGCAATTGCTTCCGAGTCGGCGGGAGCCGACGCGGGCCGAAAAAAAGCTTACAGGGTCGGCAAATTTGTGGGAAAAACTTACAAAACGCACGGAATCAACCAATCAGAGCGCAACGTGCACCGTAAGTTTTTCCGTGTAAAGTACTTTACGCACTTTACACACTTATTTGGACTGTTTCTCACTTTACACTTGATTACGCACACTTATTTGCTCATCTGACTCTCTAGGTACATGACCCTGTATGCTATGGGTGTCTCCGAATTTTTTTCTCTTTTTTTTCCCTCGTCGGATGCTGCTCGCGGTGCCCCCGACGCCCGAACGCGCGAGCGACAGCGAGCGCGGAGAACCCCAAATCACGTGCGTTTTTCACGGGACACGTGATGGCCGCCCGCCAACGGACGGTTATGTCATCTGCACAGCTTGTAAGTTTTTCGAGATAAGTAGCACATTTCAGCCACCTGCAAAACCCTAGGCCGAATTTGCAAAACTTTGTATAGCTTACTAACTAAGATTTTATGGCGGAATATCTGCACAAATAATACAACACGGAAAATTATCCTGTCGCGCCGAAAAAATCTGTGGCCGTCGCAAAATTTC